>OX596382.1:667026-919526 GCA_951394425.1 Tipula unca
CTAAACCGTCCATTTGGATCAATGTTGAAATTTTCCTCGTCATGTTGTGTAGTATTTATTAATCATAAGCCCTTTGAAATAAATAAATTTAGGCTGTGTACCAATTCAGGGGTAAAAGTTTCCAGTCACCATGGCCTGATAAGAGGGACGTTTGTGTTACAGTTTCCAGTCACCATGGCCTGATGAGAGGGACTGAAGTTTGTTCATTTAAATATTGCCTTAAAACTGGTCATTGTCTATTACATCGTTCAGAATAGAGCAGCTTCATAAATATAAATACAAATTTATTGTTACCATGTAATAACATGGAATGAGTATGAAAAAATAATCAACCCCGTTAAAAAAAATGTTGCTTGCTCCATATTCCGGAATACGCTTAAAGGTATCCTGCAATAATAAATTTGATAATGGATTATATATATCTCTATCCGATATCAAGAATTATTAACGTTGGTATATTAGACTTACCCTGTATAATAAAAATAAATACCTATTGTCTTTATCTGCTACATTATAACAATCTTGTTATTTATCAAGTTTAAACTTTAAATTGATGATTTGATTGTTGTTTTAAAAGTTAATTTCCAGATCGTAAACGCACAAATAATATTTTAAAATTAAACTTAGGCTGATTATTATCTATGCGCTTAATTATAGAAATGAAATGAAATTGATTATACAAATGAAATTAAGCACAGTCAATTAATTAAAATCCAAACTTATATAACGAAATACATAATATGTAGATAATAATAATAATAATAACAGTGTTAAAGGCCATTACTGGCCCCTTACTGAATCAACAATCTGGCTCCAACGGTTTCGATCCTGAGCTTGGTCTTCATACTGTCTTAGACAATCTGAAGAGGCCAAGTCGTTCTCTACATCGTGGAGCCATCGTCGCCTGCAACGACCTCTGCGCCTACCATATGGTGGCTCTCCTTTCAGAGATCGCTGCACAATTCGTTCCGGATCAGCACGCAGAACGTGACCGAGCCAGCGTACTCGCTGAGATCTAACTTCATGTACAATATCGGGGATCTTCATCAGATCTCTGATCTCGAAATTGTACAGAGCTCGGTATGTACCATCTATTTCGCGTTTAGGGCCGTAAATCACACGCATGATTCTTCTCTCAAATGTAAGGAGCCATCTCTCGTACTCATCCGTCAGCGCCCAACAGCAGTGGCCTTAGAGGATACAAAGAACGACTGCCAGCTGCCAGCCGCACTTTAATATCCTCACCCACACTGTTATCGTGAGTGATAAGAGAACCCAAATATTTGAACCTCCTCACACCCTCAAACGTGTGGTGGCCACTACTAAAATCTGGTGTGCCATTGTCTCTAAAACCAGAGATCAGGTATTTCGTTTTGGACTCATTGATCTGGAGTCCAACAGAAGCTGAAAACTCTACAAGCGGATCAAGTATTTCTTTCACTCCGTTGTTATTCAGTCCAATCACGCATATGTCATCTGCATATGCAAGCACTTGATTGGACTGGCGATATAAGATGTTACGCTGAGGTGTTTCAGTTTTACGAAAGATGTACTCCAACATGAGATAAAAGAGTATCGGGGACAGAGCATCTCCCTGCCGAACACCCGAGTTAACTGCAAAAATTGTCGATAGCCTGTTCTCAACTTTAACACAGCATTGAGACTGCGTCACTGTCATCCTACACAGTCGTACCAATTTTGTTGGCATTCCTAGGTATTCCAAGGCAGACCACAAACTCTCTCGATTGATCGAGTCGTAGGCCTGCCGGAAATCCAGGAAAACCTGATGTACGGAGATGGATGTCTCATAATATTTAGATAGAATCATCCGCAGCGAAAAGACCTGATCAGTGACTGATCGATTCGGACGAAATCCTCCCTGATAGTCACCAACCAAGCCTTCCGCCAGAGGAGTGATTCTATCCAATAAAATGTATGACAGTAACTTGTATGCTGTGCAAAGGAGAGCTATACCGCGATAATTCTCACACTTCAAGCGGTCTCCCTTCTTGAAGATGGGGCATATCGCGGCCACTTTCCATTCATCAGGCATAACTTCGGTTCGCCATACTAATCGAATAAGGTCGAAAAGACAGTTCCACAAAGTATCCCCTCCGAATATCAAGAGCTCCGAATTAATGCAGTCCACTCCAGGTGAGCGGTTTCGTTTCATTCTCTGCATGGCCTTAGTGAATTCCTCATGGGATGGCTCCTCAGTGCAAATCTCCGCAGATCTAATATGTAGATAAATATTTAGAAAATTTTCAATCTAATTCTAAAGTGTCAATCTAAGAATATTTGGCACTCATCAACTTAGAGCGTAACCTAAAAATTTAATTTAATAATATTTACCTATATAAAAAATAAGTAAATCTAGTTTTTATTTATATTTATAATTTTATAAATATTTTATGTACATTTTTTAATTTATTTTAATTATAATTTTAAATATAAAAGGAACCTATTATTGTCTATTTAAAGAACAATACTGTTTTATTTAAACCCGAGTTAAATTAAAATTCTTAGGTCTCAGGCGAAAAAATTGAGTTTCCCGTCTAGCAATGAATAAGTGGTACCACTATCAACATTATCAACTTTGAACGGCAAATCATAATATTGTTACGTTTTTGCCTTGTCAAATTCAAGGTTCGATCACTGGATTGTGAATAAAACAAACGATGTAAATTCTAGAACACACTAAATTTATTTATTTCCGATTAAACACTAATTTAATTATTTCACTTATTTAACTTAATTATTTAACTTCACAATAATTATTTTACAACACTTTAACAACACTATATTACACTTTAATAACACTTTATTTTACTTTATAAACACTTTCCTTTTAATTACTATTAGAACTCTCACGGTTAAAACACAACTGATTTACTCCAAAATGTTTGTCGCGTATTTATACCAAATATTCTAACCATTCTAGAAATGTCCAGAATATTCGATTAGTCTAGATAAGTCTAGACACCTCTACTGTTCTACTTTATAACAATTTTACATTAACGATAGTGTCGCTGTTCAAACATAGATGTCGCCACGATCGTAACATTACCCCCTACCTAATCCTGATTCGCCCCGAACAGGATCCAACTCACTACCCCATCATTATCCACGACCTTTGCTAAATATTTCTCCAACGTCCCGTTGAATCTTTCCACCATACCATCCGACTGTGGATGCAGAGGCGTTGTTCTTGTTTTATTTATACCGAGCAACTGACAGACTTCCTGAAATACAACTGACTCAAAATTTCTTCCTTGGTCTGTGTGAATCTCCATTGGTACTCCAAAACGACTTATCCAATTATTAACCACGGCGTCAGCTATCGTGGTTGCCTCCTGATTAGGTATGGGATACACCTCTGGCCATTTACTAAAATAGTCCATTATTACTAGCACATATTTGTTACCAACATCCGTAGTCCGGAATGGTCCTGCCACATCCATTGCGGTCCTTTCAAACGGCGCTCCAACGTTATATTGCTGCATTGCTCCCCGACTTTTCCGTGCAGGACCTTTTACCGCCGCGCATTGATCACATCTTTGGCACCACTCCACTACAGATTGTCTACATCCTGACCAGTAAAAACGTTGACGTATTTTGGCAAGTGTTTTATTAATTCCCAGATGACACCCACTTGCCCCCCGTGATACTCCTTCAATATCTCGGCAATGCTAGACTTAGGCACCACTTTTACCAATTGCTTCACATTACCGTCCGAGCTTTCCCATCTTCATCCGTCCATTCCTTATCGGGTAGTATTTGCATAAGCCTGATGTCGATAACGTCTTCCTTTGCTTCTATACGCCCGCAGTGCTTACATTCCACTTGACATGGTCGTCTTGACAATGCATCAGCATTTCCATGTGCACTCCCTTTCCGATGTTCGATTTGGTAATGATAGCTCTGTAGTCGCTCAATCCAACGCGCTACCTGTCCTTCTGGGTTCTTGAACTGCAGTAGCCAACTTAATGCTCTATGGTCCGTTCGTATATGGAATTCTTGGCCATAGAGGTACTTATGAAAATGTTTCACACATTCCACTATAGCCAACAATTCCTTACGAGTTACCTTCGAGTAATAAGCTATTACACTTTCTTGCCCTTCAATTTCTTGCGACAACACCCCTCCAATGCCATCATTACTTGCATCGGTATCAAGAATAAACTTAACACCAGGTATAGGGTATGCCAACAATGGTGCCGTACATAATCGCCTTCTCAACTCATTGAATGACTCCTGTTGCTCGTCATTCCATTCAAATGCTCTGTTCTTCCGGGTCAAATCATGTAAGCTCTTTGCCACATTGGCAAATCCTGGCACAAATCGCCTATAATAAGTGCACAACCCGAAGAAGCTCCGTAATTCCCGTAAATTTTTAGGTCTTGGCCAGTCCTTTACCGCTGATATCTTGTCCTCATCGGTGTGGATTCCATTGGTCGTTACCTTGTGCCCCAAAAATTTTACCTCCGTTCTGAATAATGAACACTTCTTCTTATTTAACTTTAAACCGGCTGATTGTAATCGCTTCCATACCTCTGACAAATTTCTTAAGTGTTCTTCGAAAGCGTTCTCCTTTCCCATAACTATGATGTCATCCAAATACACGAGGCAAGTCTTCCAGTGCAGTCCCTTTAACACGCGCGCCATAAGTCGTTCAAAAGTTGCCGCGCCATTACATAATCCAAATGGCATCACGTTAAACTGCCATAGCCCATTACCCACACTGAGCGCCGTTTTTTCACGATCTTGCTCTTGGACTTCCACCTGCCAATACCCGCTTTGCAGGTCCAATGTTGAAAACATTCTAGCACCTGACAAAGTGTCTAACGTGTCATCGATCCTTGGTAATGGGTAGCTATCCTTTTTCGTTACTGAATTTAGCTTTCGGTAATCGACACAAAAGCGCATTTTCCCATCCTTCCTTTGGACTAATACTACAGGTGAACTCCATGGACTGTTTGATGATTCAATCACTCCAGCTGCCTGCATATCCGTTACCATTCGATCCACCTCTTCTCGTTTTGCTAAAGGTAACCTTCTCGGTGCTTGGCGTATAGGTGTCTCCGTTCCGGTATCAATTCGATGTTTCACCATGTTCCATTATTATCCGGTGTACTGCAAAATATCGACTTATACTGTTCGAACAGTTGTCGTGGTGAATTTTTCTGGTTCATGGTAAGATCCCCAGTCCATTTCTGCATGAGGTATTCTACTATTTGCTTTTGTCCTTGCGTATCGGTGTTTCTAATCGGATTTTTCTGCTCGCATTTCATTATCGTTGACACCTCTTCACATTTACCAATAACAGTTCCTTTCTTAATTGTTTTTGTCTTTTCCGAGAGATTAAGGGTCCTAATCGGTACCCTACATTCGTGATCTGATTTTACTAACGTCCTCCCCATCATAATTCCTTTGGTTTCGCTTTCTTCTTCACTGGCTTCTACAACCCACAACCTGGGTGGCCCAGAACCTCCCTCCAATCTCCCCCACACAATTGTTTCCGAATTCGGTGGCAGCTTTTCCCGATGTTCTATTATTACCCGCCTAGTAGTTGTTTCCACATCATCCACTCGCAGTGGTAACTCGAAATTATCACAGTCCAATACTCCTCTTCCAACATCCACCACGAAGCCATTCGCTCTCATGAAGTCCATCCCCAAGATGACTTCATCCACTATCTTTGCGACCAGCACTTCGTGTTGGAATTGAGCATTGCCTATCTTAATTCTCACAAGCTTCCTGCCCTTTATGTCTGTGCTCTCTCCTGTGGCTGTACGTAATTTCAACTCATTTTCTGGTAGTACTCTTCCCTTTACTAGATCCTCACGGACAAACGTGCGCACCGCTCCTGTATCTAGGGTAATAACACAGCTCTTCCCGTCAATACTTCCTTTAATTGTTAAGCTGTCACCGACTCGTCCCAATCTCGAAATAGGGATGGAGGTTATGGGGCAATTGGTTGTGGGAGTCAGCTTCTGCCCCTTTAGGCTGACTCGTTGTAGTTTAACGACTCCTTTCGTTCTTGGCCATCTTCCTTGACCAACGTCCGCTCTCTACTTGTTGCTCATTGCATAGGAGATCGTGATCTTGTTCGCCTCCATTTTCCTTCTTTACAGTCTCTCGACATATGACCCATTTTGTCACATGTCCAACATTTTATTTTGCTACCACCCTCTCTGTATCTTGGAACCGACCGCACGACGTTGGTGCTGCTATCCATTTCTACTCGTCGTACCTTAATCGACGGTTTTATGATAGCCTGCGCAGTTTCATTTATTAAGGCACACGCGATGGTCTCGGCAAAAGTAGCCTTAGGTGATAACATCACTGCTTTACGTGTTTCCGGATCCCGTATTCCATCGATGAATGCGTCCATCTTAATCCTCTCCATGTAATCGGGAGATGTATTCACATGTGCCAAATGCACTAGCCGCTCGACTGCTGGGGAATATTCTTGAAGAGTCTCTCCGATCTTTTGACATCGGCTCTTCAGCTCCATACGATAGTCACTTCCATACTTTCGATCCAGCGCCTTCATTATTTCGTTGTAATTACTACGGTCATACTGCGGAATAGTCTGCAGTGTTTCAGTCGCTTCTCCTTTTAGAGCCACTATTAATGCTGTTCCCCGATTTGCGTCATTCCACCCATTTTGGTTAACCGTTGTCTCAAATTGAAATTTGAAAACCGCAAACGATGTTGTGCCATCAAATATCGGTGGCTTAAATTTCATTGCTTGAATTGGCTGAGATACTGGCGACGTTGTTCCGTTAACTTTGAGGTAAAGAAGTTCTTTTTCGAAGCCTAGAACTTTCTCTTGTAATTCTTCCATATCTGTTTGTATTTTTCCATTGCCGTCAATAACTTTCTGCTCCAACCCTTGGATGTTCTTTTGTAATTTTTGTTCAATTTGCTCTACTTCTTCATGTAAATTGATATACATTTCATTGAATTTCTCGTCCATTTTGTTATTGATCTCGCCCACCGACTGCTCCATGCGCTGATTTGACCGTTTAATTTCTTTCATTTCCTGATTTAATTGGCTACTGGACTTTTCAACTGACTTTTTCATTTCCAAACTGGACTGTTGAATAGCAGCCATTAACTGCGCCATATCGAAATTTCCAGAAGGTACCGCTCCAACCTCCACTACCGCCTCTTTACTTTCTCCATTCTCTTCGTCCCCTTCTGCGTGGTCGGAAAATGTCGATTCATTAAAATTATAACTAGCCGGATCATTACCCTCCAACTCTAATGCTTGAAGTAATCGTTGCCTCAATACATTTTTCTGACCGACCGTTGACAAACCACGTTGCTCCAACTCTTCCTTTAAATCGGAAATTTTCAATTCGTCTAGAATCATCTTTTAATTCACAATCCCACCGCTGTCACCAATTGTTACGTTTTTGCCTTGTCAAATTCAAGGTTCGATCACTGGATTGTGAATAAAACAAACGATGTAAATTCTAGAACACACTAAATTTATTTATTTCCGATTAAACACTAATTTAATTATTTCACTTATTTAACTTCACAATAATTATTTTACAACACTTTAACAACACTATAGTACACTTTAATAACACTTTATTTTACTTTATAAACACTTTGTGTACTTCCTTTTAATTACTATTAGCACTCTCACGATTAAAACACAACTGATATACTCCCAAATATCTGTCGCGTATTTATACCAAATATTCTTACCATTCTAGAAATGTCCAGAATATTCGATTAGTCTAGATAAGTCTAGACACCTCTACTGTTCTACTTTATAACAATTTTACATTAACGATAGTGTCGCTATTCAAACATAGATGTCGCCACGATCGTAACAATATTGTATTGATCTATTCAATAATAGATGTCACTCATCACATTTAAACTTTGAGCAAACCTTCGCAACCACCCTACTAATCTTGAGAATGAAATACGAAATGTCATTTCTTAGAAAATACGTTTTATTTACATTTTGCTGAGTTTTACACGCAATTTTTATACAAAATATTTAAAATATCAAATCATAACAATACTCAAAAGTAAGTTTATTATTAACACAACTTAACGTCTCTTAAAAGTTCTTTTATTTATTATCCAAGAGGGTCATTGTCCTCTGTGGTACGTGGTGAAATTGTGTAGATTAGAATAAATTTGATACTAGCTTTAAAATTTTAGGTTATCCAAAAATATGTCGCTATATTATCTAATCCCAGCTGGTTGTGTCGTTGGAATATATCTAATTCGTAAATTACGAGAACATCAATGGGGTTGGGTAAGAAATAATGCGTCGCTCAAAGGTAAAATTTTCATTATTACTGGTGCCAATACTGGACTAGGATATGAAACGGCACTTGCACTAACTAAACGTCAAGCTACTGTTATAATGGCATGTCGTAGTTTAGATCGTGCCAATGAGGCGAAAGATAAAATCCGCCGCGAAACTAATGAAGGCACAGTAGTAAGTTTTGTATCCATTATTTCAAAATAAATATTTTCACAATTTTGTTTCGTTACAGATTGTGCTCCGCCTAGATCTCGCCTCGTTCGAATCAATTCGCGCCTTTGTCACAAAAATTAAAACTGATTACCCAAAATTCGATTGTCTTATTAATAATGCTGGCCTAGCGATAACCACGAATCAAAAAACTCAGGAAAACTTTGAGTTAACGTTTGGCACCAACCATCTGGGCCATTTCCTGCTTACAGATCTGCTAAAAGATAACATTAAGGCGAACAACAGTCGAGTTGTTGTTGTCTCGTCTAGTTTACATCAACGGGGTAATATAGATTTTTCAAATCTAGGAAAATTCTACCCCCAACCGCCATCCCGACGAAATAACCAATACTACAACGACTCGAAATTGATGAACTTTTATTTCGCCCGGGAACTCTTTAAAATGGGTTATGATGTGCATGTTCTGTGTCCGGGACTATGCTTTACCGATTTTTTTCGTGATTATAACGCAAAATGGTATCATTGGATAATGTTTGCTCCAATTGTGTGGCTTATGCTTCGCTCGGCCAAACAGGGAGCACAAAATATCATTTATTGTGCAACCGATAATAGCAATACGACCGAAAAAAATCCGGCTACGGGCTATTTTGTACGCTCTTTAAAACAGGACAAATCGAAATTTAATTTCGATGATACGGTGTCCCGGCGACTATGGGAGCAGAGTTTAAAACTGTGCGGTCTAGATAACTGATAGTCTACTATTTAGTTTGTATTCTATATAGGTTCTGGATAATAAATAAAAGCAATTTTTGTAGAAATTGGGAAAATATTTTCATTAACTCATGTGGTTTTCTATATACAAATAATTTTAGATGCGTTGCGAATTTACCGATAACTACGATCATTTGAATCCGGAAATTGAGTATATTCTAGAAAATGAAGTATACGCTTATGATGGAACAGAGCCACAGGCAAAATTGATCGAAGAATTTAATTTATTTCTACAAAATAAATGTAATTGTATCTCACAGTGCTTCCCAGGATCATGTCAACACGGTACGAATTACATAATCAACAATCATATCAAAGTCTTAAATATAAATCGCCCATGCCTAGACGTAATCTATGAATGTGGTTCACAATGTGCATGTGAGTCGATATGTATAAATCGTCTAGCTCAATTTGGACCCGTCGATAATTTAAAAATTTTTAAATTTTGTAAAGGATTTGAACAATACGGTCTAATAACTTTGGAAACCCTAGTTGGGGGACGATTTATCTGTGAATATGCAGGTGAGTTATTAACTAAAGATGAAGCAGTTCGTAGAAGTACGGAGAACGATGAAACGAATCGAATGAACTATATAATGTGTTTAAATGAAATCTCGAAGAACGATGGGATTGACATAATTCAAACGTTTATTGATCCAAGCCGAAAAGGTAATATCGGTCGATATATAAACCATAGCTGCAATCCTAATTGTATTACGCTAAGTATACGAACCGATTCAATTATACCAAAGTTAGGGATATTTGCGAAACGGACGATAAAATCGGGTGAGGAGCTAACATTCGACTATGGTTGTGGAAATGACGATGAAATGCTTGATATTGATTCCAACAGAAAATTTTGTTTTTGTAATTCCGAAAATTGTAGAAAATTTTTACCAAATAATAAATTTTGAGAATACAGAATATTCTATATATAGATATTCTATTTTGCGACTAAATTTGCCGGTCCACTGCCCAATTTTATTGGCGCTGTAGTGCGGAACGGTTGGAATCCAAGTTCTTCTTTAGGTATACCGAATTGGACCATTTTAGCTTCGTATGTCTCTAGCAGATCATCGTGAGCTTTACATACTCGAGCCAATTCATACCGCAAATCTTGGATCTTCTCATTTTTGGTTTGTAGTAATTTCTCAATTCGATTGCTTAACATTTTTGGCTCGAGTCCTGCGACATTTAGTACTTCACCGAGTATGGCCTCACGTTTTTCCGCCTCTTTTTCCATCACTGAGACTTTACGTTCCAGCAGTACATTTTTTAATCCAGTTTTTTGTTGTAGCTCGAGAACAGCATCCTCGAATTTTGATTTCAATAAATCTCTTTCTTCGGTTAATTTTTCGCATCGCATTTTAAGCGCCTCAGTTTCCCATTTCATATTATTTAGATTTTTTTTTACATTATCGTACCGATTCCCCGTTCTAGAAAGCGCCTTCTTATCACGATCATAATTTTCTAATTTTCGCCGTAAATCACCAACCTCGAGTTGCGCCTCTTTTAGTGGCTCTATTAATTTTTTATTTTCTTGTGTGATTTCATTCACCATACGCTCGTTACGTTCCGAATGTTTTCGCAGCTCTTCCATCTGCTCTTTTAGGCTACTAATTAGTGCCAGATTATTTAACGTTATATCGTTATAGTAGTTTTTCATTTCATTTAGGATTTTCTCGTGGGAATCGATTAAATTTTTAATTTGGATGTTTTTTCGTTCGTCAACCTCGGCCATTTCCATTCGATGCTTTATTTCACTTTCTTCGATATAGTTTTGTAATCTTTTCTCATATAGGGCAATCATTTCGTTTGCCTCATTATAAAATCGAGTCTTTTCTTGACTGTGGAATAAATGGTACTAAGTAGCGTATTATGAATTGGGTTTCAAATATAAAATATAAAAATTACCGCAATACAAAATCTCACATTTCATTTTAGTGAGAATTTTAGTAATTGTAATTTAGACATGATATTTTGTAGTATGCGCTGCTATGACGGATAAGGACTTACCTTAATAACTCGCAATGTTTAATTTTTAATTGTTGGATTTGCATTTCGGTGAATTCTTCTTTTTCTCTAAAAAGACGTTTATAATCTCGTTTATCGTTTAAAAGTTCTTGCTCCTGTTTATCATGATCCTCTTGAGCGTACTTCAATTGGGTCATGTTTTCCGCTTTTAATTCACCAATTTTTGTCTGATTTTCATACTGTAAATGCTTCATTTGCTGAACGATATGTTTCACCTCAACTTCAGTTTCCTCGTGGCGCACTTCAATATCACGTTCTTTTGTGCGAATCAATGCTCGTGCCTCTTCCAATTGATTTCTTGTGATTTCCCAAAAAGTTCGTAGCTTATCACGTTCCAGCTGGAAGAAATTACGTTCCTCGCGTTCGCGTTCGAGTTCATTTCGTAGCCGTTGGGCGAATGCTTCTAGTTGTTCTCGGGTCATAGACGACGTGTCAACGCCATCGATCATGGCTGTAAATGTATATAAAAGTTTGTGTTATCCTAATTCAGCTATTGTATGGAAAATATAAATTTCCCATATTAACCTAAATTATATTTTTAAAATTAAATGCCATATAAAAATGGCAAATAGATCAAAATGAAAAACTAATTTTCACTATAAAACTGAATATGTACGTACATTCTAGGTAAGTAGTTCTTAATAGTTATTTCGTAGAACGCTGAATTTCTATAATTTGACCATCGTCGACTACTAATCATTAACAGTAAAATATTTATTGTGAAATTATGAGTTAGAATGATTGATTGCATTGTAATAGGTAACGTAACTCGATGAATCCAAAGAATCAATCTTTCCATATAACATGTATGTTCATAGATATGTAAGTATGTATGTTTGTATATGAAAATAAAGGCCTATTGCAAAGAAATAAACAATGTGTCTAGTCTATATATAATTACTCAATTAAGGCCTTTTTTTAAATTTATGCTTGCAAAATAATTGTTGTCGACTGATTCAATTAATTCATATTACCTGCTCCTTTTCCTTTGCCCTTTTTGGGAGCCTATATTTATAGAAAAATGAAATTAAAAAAATAATTATTTATATATACATATATGTAAGAATATATATTTTTTTCTCACCATTTTACAATAGATGTGTTTTATAAATTACAGGTAACAAAAGTAAAACTTAATTAAATTATTACAAAAAATAAAATTTAAAACAAAATAAATTCTATTAATTGACAAAACTTTATGTTGTGTAACGACGATTGGTAAATGGTAACCATGATGATACCTGAATCGAAATTTATATATCCAAAATAATTCATCAACATTTTTTCAACCTTATATATTTTATTAATAAAACATAAAACATATAAAAATAAAATATTTAAATAAAATACCCTTTCAACAATTTATCCCCATCTATCGAACAATTTGGTAGGCATCGTTGGCTGTTTGTCATAAAACGCACTCATCATTCGTTAAATTCGATAAACATTTGAAATTTAAAATCTTTCGTTGAATTTTACGATTCAAATATTTTATACAGTAATCTGTTTACTAGTTTAGTTAGTTTAGTACTAATGTTTGAGTAAGAGTTCGAGTTGTAATTTCGTGTGTATAAGTGGTAGATTCGCGTTGTCCAAATTTCTATTAAAATTATTATTTAATAAATAAAAATTAAATATATTTAGAAGGACAATGAGTTTAATCAAAGTGAGTAACAAATATCGCGAAAAAATTAGATTTTTCGAGTCTAAGGATGTTCTGGTATGCATAGTTGTTTATTATAAACCATGCTTTATATTTATATGCTTTATCATGCCATATCACGCAAATGATTTATCATCGCAAACATTTTTCTTTTCATGCAATTAGAACAATAATCACGTTAATGTATTCATCAAAGGATTACATGGAATTAAAAGTTTTATAGTAGACAATAATGAAATATTTGAGCCCATTGCAATCGAATGGCTCGGTGTCTATTGTGTAAGTGTAACTGTATCTGCATATATTTACATTTCAAAATTTAACTGTAATAATTTTATTTCGCAATAGGAAAGCCGACTTAAGTTTAATGAAGAGATATTTCACACATCCTTAATTTTTACGACTTCAACTATAATTAAAATTTTAATAATGGAACACACGTCCATGTCATTTGTAAATGATTTTGCGTTGAGCTATTTCGAAATACTTCACCATGTACCGGAAGACATATTGGCTCGAATCTTTAATTATCACAAATCTGTTTTCAAATTGTTGGCTAAGAGAATATTCAATTGTGGAATTTACAGTCACCAAGTAACACTATTAGAACTATTATTTCGATTTTTTAGTGATTACCGCAATTACCAATTCGATGATGAACAAAATAATTCACCTGATTTAGTATCGAGCGAATTATTTCCCGACATCTTAAATAAAGACGAGCTTATAGAAATATTTTTAAATATGAAAAAATCTTCATACGATACAGACAGCCGAAATTTTCTAAATAAGTTAAATCGCTTGGTCAAACCGTGCAAAATATTTTCGACTGTAGCCGAATCGATTATACTTAATGAAAATAAATTAAAAGCTCCGTTACTCT
Source organism: Tipula unca (assembly GCA_951394425.1). NCBI lineage: Eukaryota > Metazoa > Arthropoda > Insecta > Diptera > Tipulidae > Tipula > Tipula unca. Next base: position 680,851 of record OX596382.1, read on the forward strand.
TGAATCAGTCGTATACATTTTGGATCGATTTCAATATTAGTATATATCAAATATCATTTTCATGTAAAGGAGAGGATAGTGAAAATGGTTGGGTGGCTAATTATATTACAAAAGACGATTTAGAACGGCTGATTGTCGATAGGTAAGAGAAATATTTTTCTTACAAGAAGAACAGCTATGTATATTTACTAAATATTTATTATTATCAACACTTTTCAGGAATACTACGCACTTTATTGTATCCGTATATCTAAAAAATATTTCGAATTTAAACTCTTCTTTAATATGCAAACTTGATTCAAATTTAACTTATAAAATAGATTTTAAATTTATATCATCGCATGACTCTATTTATTTAGTAAACAATGTATTGCCTTATTATCAATCGTATTTAAACTCAAACAATACTGTTATAAATGTATTAACACCCACCAAAGAAAAAACCACAAAATCCAACTATTATCAGAAAATCATTACACCAGAAACAATTGAGCGGCTTAGTAAATATGATACGATTATCGAAGAACAAGACGTGAAGGACCAGCAAATACGAGCAAATATTATTAATTACGCAAATAATACGATGAATAGCTTTACATTTGAAAAAAGTTTTTCGAAAAGCAGTTCAAGTATAAATAATTTTAAAATATTTAAAGATTTAGCTCCAAAATCTATATTCCAAAAACAGCCCATGCAAATTGAATCGACTACACCAGTGAATAAACCTCCCTTACTTTCGAACATTACCAATAAAATAATAAATACAACACCTTCAGAATACAAACGAAAAAAGAATACAATGGTGAAAGTGGCCAAAAGAAGTAAACCGGCGCAAAACAAACAATCCAATACAGATAATTCTGGTTTTGATCAACTTAAATCGAATGATAAAGCTGCCACGAACACTAAACGTAAATTGTATTCAAAACAAGTGATTGAAAATGGAATAAAAGGCTCACAAAGCTCAAAAGAAAATGTTAAACATCAAAGACGAACTAAACCTAGAAAAATAAAGAAGTTAGTAAATCGCGTAATACCATTACAAAAGGACACAGCAAAAAAGAGAAGTAACGTACGAAATTCAAACTACACTAACAGCGAAATTTTACAAATTCAAGCGAATGTAGAATTAATTAATTCTGGTATACAAAATAGTGAAGAAACTGTCACCAGTGTAGCTGCGATACATGAAATTTCTGTTATGAATTCAAATTTATCATTAAGTGAAAGCAGGCAGCCAATGAAAAATAATGTATCTTCGGTATACGATATCACAAATATTCGACGAATAGAAACTAGAGATGAAGAATTTGTTTTAAATGTTATTAGTCAGGTTCGATCTCAACAAGCACCATCCCAAACTGTACCACGAAAAGAGTTTACGGCTGCAACTAATAAAAAAGGTTTAATACCCGTAGTTACTTCCACACCCTTGGGAAAAATAAAAACGATCGATGATAAGAATGTATCACATTCGTATCGTCGATTTGCAAAATCTAAGAACAGTTCTACTAAATTAGGGTATAATTCGAATATCGAATGTATTGAACCCTATAACGAGAGCTATTTAAAAAAATCTCCAAATCAACCATTACGAGTTCAAGGCTTCCGTCAGAGTAAAGCTAAAATAAAAAATCTCCGTGAAATCGATTCCAGTATGGACGAAGACGTAGTTGAAACTAGTGCCCAAATCGAAAATGTAGTTACAGCTGAGGTTCATTTGTCACCCCAAAAAGAAACATCGCACATAGAAGAAAATTTATCAAGATTATCGAATGGAGTATCGAATAATTCGTCTATCAATATCCATGTGTTAAACAATGACACACCGAATATTACAATTGTTAATCAAACTGAAAAATTATGTGAAAATCCAAAACTGATAGTATCAATTCCAAAGCTAATTGGACATAAAATCCCTGCGACTGTTAATGAGACGCCTAATATTTCAATTGTTAAAAATACTACAAAACCACGCGAGGAACCAATACCAATATCAATTCCAATGCCAATTCTAATAGATGAAATAAAAACCGAATACATTATATCGGTGGACGATGATTCTGATTATGAAAATATTAATCGGGATCCTGCGTTCTCGCTAATGGATTTAGAACAAGACAATACTTATTTGATGTCGATTCAAGGACATTCAAACTTAATTGAGCTAACACCTGAACGACCGCTAAAACGAAAATGCTTAGAAACTGTGGATGCATCGAAAAATAGCTCCGAAATAGATGAGAGGCCAAAACAAAACAAAAAACGATCACCAATTAACCACGAATTTAACGAAATTATATCAATGAATACTAATAATAATAACAGTATGAGTATTAAAAAGATGTTATTGGCAAAACCAACAACAAAGTTGGATAATAATAAAAGATTTTCGAATCGCAACGAATTAATTAGGTATAGTAGCAACATCGAACGTCCAATTAATCGTGAAGAAGGATCAAAATATTCAAGACACACGATCAGTGTTGATACTAATATCGAGAATCGTGAACATCAACATCAATTGCAAAATTTAATTGATATGTTTAATCAAACTTTTGAAAATAAGGTACGCGTGAACGAAATACAGACAGAGTTGCAAGTTATTAAAAAGGCTCGGTTGGATAAAGAAAAATCATTGGCACAAACTATCGAGGCAAAAAAGGAAAATCTATGTAACAAACAGACAAAAGTAATCCGCTTATTGGGAACAATCAAACAACAGGAAAATGAGTTGAGAGTGGCCTACGCAAATTTACTTAAAAAGATAGAAAAACTAACAAAAAGGTAAGGTTCTTATTATTCGGTGACGGTGTTCAAACTTTTATTTCAACCTCAGCGAATTATTCCGAGAAAAATCGACGTTAGGTGAAACAAAGTTTAACGTATTTAGAAGTAGTATTTATGGGCTTTTGAGTATCGCGCTATACTAAGTTGTGCGATGAGCGTTTCGTTTTCAGTTCTTAAACCGATTTTGTTTCTGTCGTTATTTCAAAATTTGCGATTGGTAGAAACTAATTCGTCTGGTCGGAACTTATAACGAATTCAAAGCTCATATTTTCTTCATTTGTTAGGTTTAATGATCAGACCAAGAAGGGAAATGAGCTTAATTTTTAATAAAAGTTAACCTAATATGAGTTCTAAAATGTTTCAATATATTTGCGATTTAAAAATATTTTGTGTGACAAACTGAATTGTACCTACAATGTTGTGGCGATCTAATGATGTAGGGAGTTAGGGACCGACGATAGATAGGACTCGATTATTGAATTCATTTAATTATTATATCAAATGCTTGTGAATTATTATATTACTCGTATAATTGAACAACAGTAGTTTTATGTAATATTTTGATTTAATTTTATTTTATAGTATTAATAAAAATCGTTCCGAAATATGGCAAGAAGAAAATGATATTAATCAGATTAAGCAGGCTGAACGCAACTTGGCGCAACAGTTAATAGAATCAATTACGGACCATAGCGAACATATCCGTGATGAAATATGGAGACAGTTTGTTATTGATTTAGGACGTAATATCCAACAACATTTTTTTAATCGTTATTTGTAATTTAATTCTTTTACTTACCTTTACAATTGATCATTATTTATTATTTATTGAAGTGAAATATGTGATTTTTTTTATTGAATTGTATAATATATATATATATATTTATATATATATATATATATATATATATATATATATATATATATATATATATATATATATATATATATATATATATATATATACATATACATATATATATATATATATATATATATAAATATATACATATATATATATATATATATATATATATAAATATATAATGTATATAATAATTTTTCTTTTGTTTACAATTTTTTTTATTTAATAAATAAAGTTGTTTAACTCTTATATAATATAATTTTGTTTTACATTGAGAAATTTACACTTTTTAATTTAATTATTTTGTTTATATTTTCTCAGAAATACGGTGTTATATTTATAGAATTTAACGTTTTTATATTAAGCTAATTTTGTATCACCTTACTGCTAAGTTGTTGCAGGAAATTGTTTAAATAATAATATAAATAATAAGGTAAGGACTAGTTTGCATCTTAATTATAATTCTTAACTTTAATTTTATTGAACTAGTAATGGCACATCTTATTATTGCATATAATTATTATTCTAAATTAAATATTTGATAAGAAACACGAATTTAAATTCATGAAATATGTTAAATTTTGAATAGAGAACTATGCCAGATTTCATTAATAATAGAAATGTAATATAAGCCTATACGGTCATTAGAAAAAATAAATATTAATTCTCCTATTTTCTTAAGAAAACAAATAAAAATAAAATTTTCTTAGGAAAAAATAAAAAGATTTTGCTTAAAATTAAAGGCATGTCCCTTAATGTTATTATATAATTTTGTTGCCACACCCTTTGAGGGTGGAGAGAAAATGTTATATATACATAATATAAAATAAAAATTATTTTATATACATATTTATTCCAAAAATGTATGATAAGGAAAATGTAAGAAAAATTGTTTGTGAGAAAATGAGAAGATTTTAGGATCTTGTATGTGTCGTTTACAAATAAAAAAGGAACAACTTAAAATCACTTAGTTTTTCATTCACTCTCAGCATGTGTTGTTCTATTTTTTTTGCTGTCTTGGTTTGTTTTTGTATTTTGGCAAAATGGAAAAATGTTATTGGAAAATTATTTTTGTTGAAGAAGGCTGTTTTTCAATATTGATTTCTAGGGTATTTTGAAATCGATACAGGCGTGAATTTTTATAATATGACTACGTCACCTTGAATCTCCTCGCTAAGGGTATCATAAAATATATAAATATATTTGTTATTTTTCACAGAAATTTACACATTTACCTTTTAATTGACATTAACAATAATAATAACAATTTAAACATATATTCGATGTAATCGAAATTTTATTTATTTATTTAATAAATTTAAAACTATCCAGAATAACTAACTTAAACTTGAAATTGAACGTAAAATAACAAAAATATATGTTTGTGTATAACTAATAATTTGTATAACAATTAATAAAATTATTATTTAAAATGAAAACTAATTGAAATATTAAATTAATTTTATTAAGCAATTTTAATTATATTATATACAAAAATAACTTTTACTCCATTTTATTTCTATATAAATTTTAATTTTATAAAAATGAAATTGATTTTATTCTCTTATTATTATTATTATAATGTAGTAAATTTTAAATTTACATATTTATATTTATTTTATTTTTTTGTAAAAATAAATAATTAAATAATCTACTTATTATATTATATTATATTATGACTATAATTTTTGGTACAAATGTACATTGAACAGTAATTCCATATTAGAATGTACGAGTACCTCGGCGTAGCATGGCGATGATTTCATTTGTTTGTTTACATTAGAAAATAATTGTTTGCGATAATCTATTGACATGCGATAGCCTCTTTGGAACGCTTATCTCAGTACTTCCTACAAGGTTAACGAGTCTTTGTTTATTCAATTGAAAGGATTTTTAGTATTATTAAACCTTTTTAAAACGGTATGATTATAAACTTTTTTATTCATAGACATCATATCATACATTTTCTATATAAAATAAAACATTTTCTATCTGTAAATTAAAATCTTTTCTAAAACATTTGTTCTCCATTAAGTAAAGTACTTATGCTCATTTTATTAAAATCGCAATACGATAACAGCGAACTGACATTCGAAAGAGTTCAAATCAAGACAATTGATCATCTGTGCGGTTTTGAATATTTAAGCTGCTCTCATATGAATGATCCTAAGTTTTTTTCTATCCGAAGTCATAACGAGGACAACATAACAAAAATAAATTATTGAAATATTTCATAGTGAGATGGAAATAATTTAACTTTATTATGTTGTCTTCGTCACGAGTTCGGATCGAAAAACACTTAGGAGCATTCGTATGAGAGCGGCTTCAATGTAAACCATGATACATAAATCGTAATCATTCTTTGATGCGTTTCTTACGGACTTTTTCAGAATTACTTTTACGATTGTTTAATTGTAAACCCAACAACGATTTAACACGTGGTTGTAACTTCAATTGAATAAGTATAATTATAACTAAAAACCTATAGTTGGGTCGTCACCCTACCTAAATATTCGTTATCTTAACGTCATGTTTTCTGGGAATCAATTAGAAAATTGGCTGTACCCAAATTGTAAAAAAAATTACACATATTGTGAACAAATATACGCAGTCGTATCGTATATCTATACGGGCTTATCAGTTTCTTTCGAAAATTGAGTTTTTATAACAATCTTAATCAATTTTATAACTAATAAATACAAGATGTTAAAATAATTAATAAAAAATTATAAAATAAATAAATTTTCACTAAAAAATTTCCAATTTATCGATTAATTCGGTTCTAAGCATTTTAATTATGTAGTTTGTTTAATATATCAATTTTGTGTAATATGTATTTATTTTAATTTTTACAAAATTATATATAATTAGAGTAAATATTTATATTTTAATTATAACAAAATTGCGTTTAATTTATTTAATTTCACTATAATGACCAATAACATAAAGCTAATAAAATAATTGATTAAACTAAAATTAAATAATTTAACAGTTGATGACACTAGAGTGGCATCATTATCGATACCACGGACCGCTGGAAATACCATCGGTTTTCGTGTCGCTATACCATTTAATACGGGGACATTAGGTCGTGTATTATCAATACTAGATCGGGTAGGTTTTATAAAAACACCCGGAGTTTCTGGAACATCAAAATCCTCCGCAGAACCATAAAGATCTTCATCGTCTGGTTGGTATGTTACTTTATATGGATAATTTTTTATTTTTAGAACATCATTCGATTCAGTTCCATATTTGGGCGCGAAAACTTTACGCGTTGGTCCTGGAATTTCTATATATACTTTTATTTAGTATACATAACATTCAATTAAATATTTGACTTACCATACAATCGGATACTACTGTCGACTTCACCTAGTGAATTTTTTGCGATACATCGGTACGAGCCGACATCCTCTTTTTGGAATTTCCTTACTGTTACGCTCATCCGGGTCTCATACACAGATTTCGATATTTCCTGTACATTATGTTTGGGCGATGAAACAATCATTTCACCTGTTGATTAAATAAATAAGAAGCCTCTGTTAAATTAAATTAATTATTAATTTATCTACACTAAACCCAGCAGCGTTCAAAAATATTTTTATTAAGTTATTTTTGAATATAATTTGAATACAATTTTTTATTTTAAACGTGGTTCGACTTGTTCTTTTCATTCCAGTAGAAAAATTATACAAATTCTAATTAATCTCCAATTATAAAGTAGTTTTCGTAAAGACACGAGTTCTAAAGTATTTTTACTCTTACTTATAGTGTTATTAAATTCGTTTCTCACATGAAATGTAATTATTTTATGAGTTTTATTAATACAGTTTACCTAAAATGCTTAAAAATATTCTGAAAAACAGTTGAGGGTGTTGGTAAAGACGGCTGTAGTTAAGCAGAAGTCTCATGGCCATGCAGCTAGTTGGAGAATACTGGGTTAGAGTTTTTGGAGAGCGGAGAACACTGTGAACACAAAAACCACCTGGACCAACAATATCGTTCGAATTTAACTGCATCAGCTTGAAGACTGGTCAAAGGTTTTTTGGAGCGATGGAAGCAAGTTTAACTTGTTCACATCGGATGATACTCGTATACAATATAATCAGCGGCCCAAGAAACAATGTCAGGTAAATGGTACAGACAGGAAGACATAGAGTAATAATGGCATTGTATGGGGATGCTTGTCCCGTGATATGATTGGCCCGTGGATGGAAGCAAGTTTAATTTGTTCACGTCGGATGATACTCGTATACAATATAATCGTCGCCCCAAGAAACCATGGCAGGTAAATGGTACAGACAGGAAGACATAGAGTAATAATGGCATTGTATGGGGATGCTTGTTGGATTTTCCAGTAGGAAAACATCATTCGACACTAGCAAAACAGGTTTTCAAAAACATCAAATTTCGGCAATTAAACTGTGCAAACTGTAGCCCGACCTCAATCCCAATGAACATTGATACAGAGAGCTGAGCGGATGCATCCGAACTCAAAATTATTAGGAAGATGCATGGAAGGGAATAGAAATGAGAAATATTAAGTTGGTGGACTCGAAACAGCAAAGACTTGCCATTATTATCACTTCAACAGGGTATCCCACCTTATATAATATATATTATTTTTATGCATATAAAAATTAATTATAAATATCATATTAATAAATTATTTAATAATTTTTTTATTAATAATAAATATTATATTTTTTATAGAAAAAGAATTAAATAGTTTTATTTTCAAAGTAAAAATACTTTTGAATTGCAGGTATGTTGTAAAAATGTAAATAATGAAATTAATAAAATACGATTTAATTATGAAGTTGTATGGTGGTATTTGTGTATATCTGACGTATCTTCTAATTTTATAAAACAAAAATTTTAATACAAGCGATTTATGCTCATAAAAGTGATACTGTAAAAGTAAAAATAATTTTGAATGTTAGTGTATATGTATTTATAAAGACAAAAATACCTGAATCTTTAATCCAATAGTTAATCGATTTTGGGGATGCTTCAACATGACACTCGATTGTAACATCTGTACCTAATGGAGCACCAACTAATTGATTTGGCACTTGTATAACTGGATGAACTATATAAAACAAATAAACCAAAAGTTAAAATTAATTAAGCTCGATAAAGTGAAAATAATTTTTTTTATATAATTCACTTGTTAACACAAAAATATACACATATGTATGTGTAAAATAAACTTAAAAATCGTAGAGCTTTTATCAACACATGTCGTTAAAACGTTCGAATAAAGAAAATAGTACGGAGAGTATAAAAAAAATTAAATCAATTGAAAATTTCTAGAAAATCCGGATTACGTACTTAAACCCTTTAAATTTGTTTTCGCCTTGTTACTGTCCATGCTTTACTATTTAAACATTTAATCCACCAGACAAATACATACTTACGTTACACCAGTTTAATTGTTGCAATTAGTATTTTATTGTTTGTGAATCATTTTTGTATTTTAGAGAGTATTTATGAGAAAATTTATAATTTTCGAACGTTTTTGATTTTTATACATCATAAAGAAATATGGAGGCTGTGCTTCTCATAGAGTTAATTCAGGGTTCTAATAGTATGCGTACTATATTATTTTGAATAAATTAGGAATTAAACAAATTAATCAAATTTAAAGAATAGATGTTAGATAATTATGAAACACTACAATGTAAATTTGGGATTATTAAAATAATAATTAATTATTAATTTGGAATGTCAGAGTATTTCTTAAGAATTACATTCCTAGAGAACTACAAACAATTATTAAAATTCAAATCTTTCTTATGTGGAAATTGATTGATCGAGCCATAGGCCTGCCGGAAATCCAGGAACACCTGATGTACGGGGATGGATGTCTCATAATATTTAGATAGAATCATCCGCAGCGAAAAGACCTGATCGGTGACTGATCGATTCGGACGAAATCCTCCTTGATAGTCACCAACCAAGCCATCCGCTAGAGGAGTGATTCTATCCAATACAATGTACGACAGTAACTTGTATGCTGTGCAAAGGAGAGCTATACCGTGATAATTCTCACACTTCAAGCGGTCTCCTTTCTTGAAGATGGGGCATATCGCGGCCACTTTCCATTCGTCAGGCATAACTTCGGTTCGCCATACTAATCGAATAAGGTCGAAAAGACAGTTCCACAAAGTATCCCCTCCGAATATCAAGAGCTCCGAATTAATGCAGTCCACTCCAGGGGCACGGTTTCGTTTCAATCTCTGCATGGCTTTAGTGAATTCCTCATGGGATGGATCCTCAGTGCAAATCTCCGCAATCTGTATTAGAGGTGGCTCAACAACAGTCTGTGACGCATGATGGACATCAAGCAGGTCAGTAAAGTGTCCACTCCATGCGTCAAGTACTGCGTTGATGTTGACACAGAGGTTTCCATCCCGGTCCCGAATGGCGGTTGACGTAGGCCTGAAAGTATGGTGCAGTCCAGTAATTCCTTTAAAGAAATTACGCGAACTGCGCTCATTGCTGAGTTGTTGTACTTTCAGAACCTCGGCCTTCCACCATTCTCGCTTCTTCCGTCTACAAATCCGCTTAGCTGCCCTTCATGCAAGAGCAGCCTTGTTTTTCCTCGCGATTGTGAGACGTTGTTGCACTTCATTATGGGCTATATTTTGTTGCTCAACTGCAAGACGACACTCGTCATCAAACCAATCATTCTTGGGTCTGCCTTTCACTATACCTAAAGTCTGTTGAGCAGCACTGACAACCGAAGTTTTCAGTACCACCAAGACAGAGTTCACGCAGTCAAACTGGTAATTAGCTTCACTAATGTTGTCGCTGACAAGATCCTGATATCGTTTCTTTTGATCTTCATTTATCAGACCTTCACAGTCGAAACGTACCATGCGTTTCGCTGTGTTCCCAGACTTGTACGAAAACTTCCATCGTAGCTTTGCAGCGACCAAATGATGATCGCTGCTTACGCATTTGGTTGCTGACCGATAAGTTCTCACATCCTGCACAACCTGAGCCCGTCCTTTAGAAACTAACACATGGTCAATTTGGCTGCGGGAAGTTCCGCGAGGATGTGTCCATGTCTCTAGGTGCATGTGTTTGTGAGGGAAGAATGTGCTTGCTACTCTAAGATTATGAGCAACCGCAAAGTACATCATTCTCTCACCATTATCGGTCGCAGTTTCGTGTCGGGAATACGGACCTATGTTTTCACACAAGTCGGTCTGATTTCTGCCAGCTCTAGCATTAAAGTCCCCAATTACCATTCTAACATAGATCCCATCAGATCGTCCAAGTCATTGTAAAATGAGTCTTTATCTTGGGGCTGGCTGACTTCTGTGGGCGCATGTACACAAATTATCGACAGGTTAGCTAACTTCATGCGCAAGCGAAGCTTACACAATCGGTTATTGACTGCTTGGAAATCCAAAACAGCGTTCTTTACCTGCGGCCCAAGAAGAAATCCAGCTCCAAGATTTCCGAGGTCATCTCCACTGTAGAACAACGTATAGCCCTGGGACACATGGTCTCCACTTTTAGGCCACCGAGTTTCTTGGAGAGTAACGAGTTCCAGCCGATACTCCTCATGCACGTGATTAGGCCCTCTAACGCTCCTGGTTTTCTAAGTGATTGCACGTTCCACGTGCCGATCCTAAATCTCGCGTCCGGGTACTTCAGCGGGGGTCCGGTGTTGTTTTGGCGGTATCCATTTTTCTTTTTGTTGACTTTATAAACACTTAATTTTTTTTACGAATGCGGATTGCGGGTCGTCAGCCCAGCGATCCAACCGTTATTCGCCTCCTACGACAAGCAAAGGATACTATGGTGGTATTCTTGGGAAACATGTTCGTGCAATTTTGATTTACGAGACATGTGAGTGCCCCCCGACCACAGGGGCCATTTTTGGTAATACATATGATAAAAGCTTTGGGGGTTCTCAAAAATACATTACATGTACAATATGTATATAATTATATAGGAATTGTAAAACTATTTTATTAATATAAATGTTTCGTTTTGTGTTTTCAATTAATTAGCGAAAAAATAACAAGATTGTAAAAACATAATTTAATAATATAATTAAGCACTAATTACCTCAAACCAATATATTGTATATGTATATAAATAACAAAACAAACAAATAAATATATTAAAAAAAAATAATAATTTTAACACCATAACGAAAAATTAGGTTTTGGTTGTTAAAATTTAAATTTTCCAAATTAAATGTTTTTTCGTCTCTTTTGGAAAATTATTTTCAATTTTCATATTCGAAGCTCCCGGAGTAGTATGTATGTATTACAAATTTCATAATAAATTCAAAACGACTGATATATGTAAATACATATATATATATATAACATTGATGTTATTTATTTGTGTTTACAAATTTTTGTGTATTGTAACAAAAAATTGCAATTTTATTCGTTATTTTCTATATTTTATTATTTTGTTGTTTTATGTTGATGCCATTTTTTTTTAGTTTGTTAACATAAATTTGATGAAAAATAATGTGCGGATAAATACATAGTTACATACAATAGTAAAATGAAACAAATTTTTATTTAGTTTGGTGGTCAACAGTAATCACTTACATAAATAATAACACATATTATATGCATATATGTACATATTAATATACATATATGTAGATATATACACACGAGATAGAATAACCACTTAAACCTAAAAGCTTAACAAACTTATAGTTATTTTGCTATCATGAATTATTGTTATATTGTGTTGTTTCTGTATATATGTTGCCATACTAAACAGTAATAAAAAATAAAAACAAAATGAGTTCTTTTTCGCATATTTTCACAGAATGGAAAATATTTTCATTTTATTTGTGTTTTATCTGCGGTATTGCAGCTTTTTATTGCTCTGCCATTTCTCCAATGTCTGGTTTATTTTTTTTATACATATTTCTTGTTTTTATATTTTAACACTTTTTATGTTATTGGATAACATCTAAAACACGTCTTTGAGATTAACTTATCCCATTCATCACAATTAAAAGACAAACATAAAAGTTTTATATGCATATATACACACACACACACATAGTATATAAAAATGACACAATAGTGTGTTGTTAAAAAGAATTCATTGTATATAATATATATTATATGCAATATTCTTTAAGACAATTTAAAGTTCAGTTTGTTTACGTACTTTCGTATTTTTATTCTAATTCATAAGCTCCATTGAGCTGAGTTAACAATTTACTCAATCTTTTGAATGGTCCAACTAGGAAGCTATCATGTCTAGGGCATGTGAGTTTATTAAAGCTTAAATTGGCAGTCGATAACTTACTAATTCATTATTCAGATCTAACTTACTAATTCATTATTCAGATCTTGATTTAAAACGATATGTCATCCAGTCGATAAATCGACTAGTTTGAACTTTTAACCAATTAACATGGTTTTGGCGAATGAACTATAGCAAACTAATACAGAGATCATCTTTTAGTTGTATACTGGGACATAATTAGTTGAATACTGTTTGCTGAACTTTTTAACTTGTTAAAAATGTTCAACGGGTATACCACATAGTTCAACTCAAAAAATTGTCAGGTTCCGATGCAATAGTGAAAAGTGTAGTCGATTTTACTTATTAATATACTATAATATGGTTCCGTACTAAAGTGTTAAATTGTACCTACATCCGTGCTGTGTTTAGATGAGTGTTTTATGACTATATGCCTTTAGTATCTTCCACTTCATAAGTGCACGCCTTTTCTCCTCTTCATCCAGATAATGGTCACTCAATTAATCTCATACTATCTTCAGCGGGATCACGATTGAAATATTTTATACCTTTAGGGCATCCTGACTGATAAAATGCCCCAAAGAAATAATCCAAAAACCAGCGATGGGCTATTATGCCAGGACGTATTCATTTGAGTAGGAGACGAAGAGAATGGCCACGATTCTACCGTCCGGAAGGGCGAAATAGTTTCGTCAAAGACCCAGTAAACTATCGGTTACCTCATACATAAGGAAGAGATAGTACTTGATTAAATTAAATATTAGAACGCAACTTGTTTTAAAAATGAAAAGAATCGTGAGCGGCAGAACACATTGCCCTGGAGAAATGGCAGTGACCCAAAATATCAGTAAAACCGTCTGTCTCAATTATGCCCAACTTGTTATATTCGGGTTGGATTTTATTATACATACACAAATGTCAAAAATTATCCTATTAAATTTCATTAAACTTTTTTACTATACATATTTTACATAGTTCACACCGAACAAATTTTATTGTTGTCTTCCATATCCTTTCGTTAAGCTTTTGGTAATCTTGAATCTTTTTAATTCGATATGTTAGTATAGTAAAAAAAGCTATAAACTTTTATTCTCTTTTACTTTTAGTTTTTATGGTAACGTTTTGTGATCCGTTGATCCATTGTGCTTGCCGCTTTCTACACATCTCCATTTTATTTGGTCAATATAAAAACAACAAGATGATAGATAAAATAAAAGATATTATGTGTTTGTGTGTACATAATATGATTTAGTCCGCAGGTAGTTAATTCAAAATTATGTATTTTTGGGGGAGAGGCGGTAATTATGCGAATTAAAATATTTAAAATATTTTTTCTTTAAATACTTACAATGAATACTGAGCGATATCCTTTTCGATACGGATGGTGGAACACCATTTGATGCTATACAAAAATATGTACCCATTTCACTTCGTGATATTTTTGTTAATTTAAGCACTTCACCACGATACGATGCAACTGTAATTTTGCGAGATATCCAAAATGACATTTGATTAGATTAAACTGTTTTTGGTGTTTGGTATATTCACTTACCAAGTTGCTTAGTTCCTTGGTTATCCTTTAGCACGATTTCAGCTCCGTCTTCACGTCGCCACTGTACAACCGGTTGCGGATAACCACGTGCTCTGTATAGAAGGTAAAATGATGCTATAATTATTAATTGATATTATCAACCACCCTATAGTACTGTATATACAGTATACACTTTGAGATGGATTAAATTGCAACAAAAAACTAGGATGTGAATTGCAATTAATCATATATAAAAGAGATGTGTTGCTGTAATGCAATATCTATGTACATATAGCTGTGTATGCAATATTGTTGATGTATTGAGTATAACTGACTTTTTTCGAATTATAAATTATAAATAAAAATAAGTAATTTGATGTAATTATATAGAGAAGTTGCAGACCACATCTGCAGTTTTTTATAAAAGTTGATAATTACACGCAAGTGGTTTATTAAATATAGTTATTTATCATAATTAAAGTGTAGAAATTATGTTCGACATAAAAATTTTCAAACTTAATTTATTTATTTTGATCATATACACATTTTTTTATGATCCCGGACAAGCCCAATAATTTTACTATATGTATACAAAGTAGACGACAGAAATTTTACCAATAAATAGATAAATTTCTGTTTTTGTTTACATTCATCTACTCAGTAGTATCTATCTAGTATTCAGGATATAATATATCCATATAAGAGAGAGTATATACGTAATATACCTAAATCAGAAATAAAATAAACGAAAGTTTTTTGTTACTCGATCGAACAACGGTTTGGTGTATTCACTGTATAGTATACGCGCTGCTATACATTAAAATTGAACATTTAGTTCAGAACACGAAATAACTATTAATCATAAAATTTTCTTACTCTTAAACATATAACGGTGGTAACAACAGCAGCAGCAACAAATGACTCATAGTATGAAAAGTTTTTTTAATGTTGTTTTGTAATATATTATGGAAAAGCAAAAATAAAAAATTGAAAAAATTGTGTACGATACCTACTATATATGTAAGTAAGTTTTTCTTATTCGGAAAAAAGGATTAAATTTATAAGATGAGAAGCTTGAGTAGTATATGTGTTGAAGGAAGGAAATGGAAATTAATTATGTCTGTTATATATTTTTAGAAGACAAAATTGGATAAATGAAAGTAATAATGTATTGTTATTCGTTTTTAGTTTTACAACTTTATCATTTAAAACCTGGCCTATAGGCTAGGAAAACAGATTTTAAATTACCTCTCGAAACTTAGTTTAACAAAGGAAGATAACCTCGGCCATTTTGTTCAAATGCCACCAAATGAAATTAATCTTCCAAATATCGATGTGATTTACTTGGAAAATAGACAGAACGTTAAGCCACTATTCTTGTATATCCATTTTCTAGCATCAATAAAAATTGAAGACAGGGGTATTTGAACATTCGTTTCCAGAGAGTTCATGTGGATCGTTGAGAAGTCCAATGAACAATGGCGAGTATTAATTTCTCTGTGATTTAAGGAAATTTGATTAAAAGTTAGGTCAAATCTCCTGTTTTAGTTTGTGTTGATTTCATGAACCTAAAGTGGAATAAGGCTATAGAGTGTCCCAAAATTAAACTGTGACGACGTTTGTTTTCGGGTTGACTTTGTTATACTTTTCTTTTTCGTAAGAAGGTTATAATTTAAGACAATTGTATTTTCTAATTTCAATTTATGTTTTTTAATTTAATGAATTCATATAATTCAAATTTCTAAATTCATATATACCTATACCAATTTGCACTTTATAATTTAAATTACACACCTAAAGAGTTGGATCTACAATTATTAAAGAGAAATTATATATGATCTCTCTTTTAAAAAAAACTACCAGTTTCGTTTTTATCCAATCGGGATAACTTCTTCCTAGAGACATTCCGAGACAGATTTGGATGAGATTTCCGATGGAATATGCTCCGTTTTTTTTAAAAGTCATACAGTTTTGATAATTTTTCTTCAACTGAGATTCGTAATAATTTTTATCTGATAAGTGGGTAACTAGAATAGCGCCACTCTTCAGAACCAGAAGTAGAAACGATGCTTTATGGTATAACAAATCTTACAGATTTCATTGATAGTTCAAGGAAATGTAAGATCTTAAACAAGTAGAGGTAATGCACACGTACCTTAGTAAGGCCTATGGACTGTTTTAATCATACTTGGGTAACCGTATTTATAGTATATGCGGAAATTGGTATAATAAAATTAGGTCAAAATTAGTTATTCACGAATTACTTCATCTGGAATTCTAGACTCAAGGTTCTCATATTGAGTCTTCGATCTTCGTATGTTACGCGCACCACTTAAATTACTAAATCAAAATTTAGTACTAATATCCCTATTACATTATATAGTATAATAGTATATGTATGTACTTTTACAACTGGATCAAAAGCTCATTATCATAATGACCCAAAACGTTGGATACAATGCTCATTGAAATCACCACTACAAAAAAATCAATGCAGCCAAATTATATAAAACGAAAAAATAAAAATTATCACCACAAACACAAAAATTTTCATTCAGAAACACATTTCCACTTTGTTCCGCGATTAAATATTTTTGCATCCCGAATTTTATCATTTTTATTATGTGTAAAAAAATAAAAATTCCTCGAACAATAGAAATATGGTTGGAGTTATTATTCCACATTTAATATTTTACTTTTTTTATGTTGTTTGTTATGGTAAATGACCATTATTTGATTTATTGATAAATAATTGAGTTTAAAAATTATTATATGAAATATTTTAAATTTTAATTTTTTAATTCCAAATAATCATAAATTATTATATTAATTTGTATTGGTTGGGCTTTTATTTGTATACGGTTAGCTCAGTAGATTATGTATATAGCAAACTGTTTAAAAATCATAAATATGCATTTAAACTGTGGAAACCATATATAGAAAAAACGTAATAAGTTTGGAAATTAATTGATTTTGTTATATTTAAACTATGATGGTCTCTCTGTAAAAAAATCCTAAAATCCCAATTAATTGTTGGACTCTTGAAATGTATCGTTGCCAAAGTTCTAATTTGTGAGTCTGAATATTTTACGAAATTCTGTTATTGCAAAGAATTGTAAATTACGTTCTTTGATTTAAAAAAAAATTAATATAGAGATATATTTCAATAATATTGTTAAGATTTAAATTAAAATAATATTTTATTATCCGAATGAAATAAATAATTTAAATAAATTTTCTAATCATTATTACGAATTTCAATAAAAACAGAACCACTAAAACTATTTTCCATTTTACATACTCGTAATCTATCAGCAGTCTACAGAACAAAACGAACTATATTTTTTATTGCCAACGGCAAACAAGAAAATTATCTAATAAAATAAAATTAAAATATACGAGTAAAACAAAGAGGCGAAGAAAATTTAATAGGAAAATTCGCACGATATTCTATATTTACAAATTTACCTGCATGTAAGCTTAACCGAACTTCCTTCTGGTACAATAACATCGGAGGATGTGTCTTCGGTTATAAAATCTGGTGGTATAACGACATCTAAGTGCCCGATCTATAAATAAATACAAGAAGACATTAAATTATATATATATATATATATATATATTTACATATATATATATATATACTGATGTGTATAAGAAATAAAAGCCACAACATACACGTAGAGTAAAAAAAAACTTTTAAGCTGATATAAAAATGAAAATAGAATTGTTTAGAATTAATGTTCTGTACATTTAAGATATGAATGTTGTGTGGAAAAAAAACATTTTGAAATGGAAAAATGTAGCAGATTAGAAATACATTTGCGGTAAAAGTATGAACATAAGACGTTCGTTGTACATTCATACTACTTTATTCATATATACATACATACGAGTATGTATACAGATAAATTAAATAGAAAAATTCCAATTCAATTATTTTGTTTTGCATCATTACGAGCTAATATAAAATTAATTAATAAAATAAAATTTGAAAAATGATTAAATTTTAAACATAAAACATACAATTATTTCCATTGAAACATTGAATTTATAAGTACAATTAATCCCTTTCATCATTTATAATGGTCGAGAATATTTAAGCTTTTTATATAATTTAATCGTTTGCCATTTAACTACAAAAATATATTTTATTATATTATTTAGTTATTCCAAGAACGGTGACGTATTGAATGGCATAAGCAGTAGTCGACTTATCCAAAAGTACAATTAATGTCAAATAATAATTCTAGTGAATTACATGTATATCTTAATCGTGTGACACCTACTATGGATCATTCAATTTTTAAATATAAATCCAGTTTGAATTAAGGCTTTAGAAAATTTTCAATTAAAATCGTCTGCAAAGTTTTATTTTCTTCAATTTTGACATTTTCTGAATCTCAAATATTCGAATGTCATCGAAACATTTAAATATCACTCGATTATAAGTTTAACATTTTTCTGGAAAATTAAGTCTGAAATTTGAATTTGTACATTATCTCAAATTTTATCATACATTTAAATTTTATAAAGTATCCTAAATCAAATTTACCACACTGGCACAATATTCGGTAATTAATTTTTATAGTCATTCACCCAATTTTCAGTCTGCTTTAGGTTTAAAAAAAAGCACTATTTTGTTTGCCACTCAGGTGAGTTGACGATGCGTGATTTAGGTTTTAGAAGCACCGTGTCTTCAAAACTTTTAAATAATACAGATTTAAATATTTATCAATATTTAAATCTGTATTATTTAAAAATTCAACGAACGATCAAACCTATCGACCCTATTCTTAAAATCGGAAGAAATTTCCCTACGGGGGGATACCATTCAAACAATTAAAAACGTTCGAAAATATTTCTACGTATTCATGAAAATTTCGCATAGTGGTGAAATCCTAGAACACGTGATTTAATATGCAATTTCCACGTATACAGAAATTGCAATCGATTTAAAAATAGAACATAGCTGGGTATACTGAAATTACGATGTCTGTTATTTTGCAGTTGGATAATTTAAAATTAATTTGTCTTCTTTAGAATTAAATATTTTTTTTACATATATTTTAGACATAAATCAAAAACAGTAATATTGTAATTGTTTATGTATATTTTGCTTTTCATTACAAGTTAACTGATTAAAATCTTTGATGGCTCATAACCGAAATGTTCGAGCTCAAAATAATAAGTGATTCAAAAACAAGTGATTACCCAAAGCTAATGTTAATGTACAACAATAACATTGCATTATATCCAAAAAGCTATAGTTAATCGAAATAAAATTTGTGTTTATAAATCGTACTCCACTTTTGAGTTTTAATACCTACATAGTGCTATACTGCTATTGCACCTGTGAAATTGTTGGTGATATTTTTGTCATTAGCCATTAGCTTACTTGGCAATGTGGAAGAGTTCTATATAAATGTTTATCATAGATTTGTAGTTATTCAATTGTTATCAATTACTGCGTGCGGATTTTTATTTATTTTTTTTTTTATTTTTATTTTTTTTTTTTAAGTGCTTTTAGGTTTGTGTTCGATCTTAAAATTCACCGTCCAGTACGGACTCTCCAATAATTAAAACACACAATGCAATGATAATTTATTTGATTTTAAAATATATGATTTCATTAATTAATTTATTATTATAATATAATTTAAATATTAATTGGATTATTCCATGTACAATAAAAAATGTTCACAATAAAATTATATTTTTGATGTATTAAATTTATTTATATTTATTATTAATTTTAGTTTAATATTATAAAATTTGAATTTTGATTTTTAGATTTTAGCAATGCCACGTAATGACACGTATATACACGATGACTTTTTTTGATAAGTTATTAAAAAAAGGTAAAATGCCGGAAGCGTAAAAAAGTTATTTTTGTTGTTGTTTTGTTGTTTGAGGCTTTTATGTTGTATGAGACTTTTTTGTTGTTTGGGAATTTTGTTGATAGTGTAGGTGATCTTGCCTCTTGAGTAGATGGTGCGCGGTGATGTGTGATGATTATTTTTGTAGTGATTCAAAATGTTATTTTTAAAATTATTTTGAACCGCTACAGTACTCCCCCTCTAGTGATGAAGCCGGTGAAAGTTTAGGTGATGATACGGACAGATTTTGGTGTTCGAGTGGCTGTATGACGTTCAGCAGAACATAGAATACCGTAGGCTGGTTTCAGTCTGTCAATGGATATCGACTGCGGTTTGTCTTTGATTGAGACAATGTAGTGTTTGCGCAGTCGTCGTATCACCTTGTATGGGCCTTCATATGGGGATTGCAAACCTGTGCGAATCTTATCTAAATTTCCAATTCAGTTTTTAGTTTGTTGAATGCGGTATTGCATTCTTCAGGCCAAGAGAAATTCTTGGGAGTCTTGGGCTTCTTGAGCAGAGCGGCCAAGTGTGAGTGAATTGGAGCGAGTGTTTCAGCAAGTTTTGGAATGAATCGGTGGTAGTAATTGACCATGCCGATGAATTGCTGAATGCGCTTTATTGTTGTGGGACCTGGGAATTCTTTAATGGCATTAATTCGTTCTTGTGAAGGAAGGATGCCATTAGCGGTGATTTTGTGGCTGAGAAAATCAAGAGTGGATGCGCCGAAAACGCATTTTGAAGTCTTGATATGAACATCAAACTCAACAAGTCGTTGGAAAAGTGTTTCCAGATGGAGTTTGTGTTGCTCCTCAGTTTGAGATGCCACAAGAATGTCGTCTATGTAGACGAAAACGAAGTCGAGATCTCGAACGACTTCGTTCATGAAGCGCTGAAACGTTTGCGCGGCATTGCGTAATCCAAATGGCATTCGGGTGTATTCGAAGAGGCCAAATGGAGTGGTAATAGCCGTTTTGAAAACGTCTTCAGGTGCTACGGGAATGTGGTGATAACCTCTGATGAGATCAAGTTTGGAGAAAACTTTGCAACCATGCAAGTGCATGGAGAAGTTTTGAATGTGGGGTATCGGATAGCGGTCAGGTGTTGTGACCGTATTGAGTCTACGATAGTCCCCACATGGTCTCCAATCATGATCTTTCTTTTTGACCATATGTAATGGACAAGAAACTGGTGACGATGATGGTCGGCAGATTCCTAATTCCACCATGTGTTGGAATTCAGTGAATGCTGCTTTGTGACGCACCGGATCTAGTCGACGTGGTCTTGATACTGGAAGATGTCCTTCAGTAATAATATGATGTACCACGTTATGTTTGACTTGTAAATTGTAGTTTGGCTCCGCTGTTAGGGAAGGAAACTTCTTTAGTAGCGTGCCATAGCCGTTGTCGATTGTGAAATGAATCGGTGTAGGTGTGTCTACAAGGACCGATGTGGCATGGATTGACAGCTGAGTCGCTGAATCAATCAGCCGTTTTCGACTAAGATCGACAAGTAGCTGGAATTTACTTATAAAATCAGCGCCAATGATCGGTCGATTCACGTTCGCTAAGATGAAAGCGTGAGTGAATTTTCGTCTGAGACCGATGTCTACCTGAAGCAATTTTGTGCCGTAGGTTTGTATAACTGTGCCATTGGCGGCTGATAGTACTAGATCAGATTTTGTAAAGTTTGAATTTAACTTTATAAAATGTTTCACAGGGAGCACCGAAAGGTCAGCTCCCGTGTCTATTAGAAATGTCAGTTGGTTTGTTTTATCGTGTATGAAGAGTCGGCGTGTTGTATGTGGCGTTGTGATTTTCGCCGACTCCACCGCGGTTTCTAATCGTTTTTTGTATTATGTATGTCCATTGCCGATGTGGATTGCCTGAATCCACACGGTGGGTGACATTTTCTCGCGCCTTTACCGAAGGTGTTGTGATACCAGCATACGCCGTCGGTATGTTTGGTATTTGATCTGGTGCGATTCAAATTTTGGCTGCGGCTACGAGAACGTGAGCGATTAGATTGACGACCACCAGAGCGACTACGATCTCGCATGGTAAGTGTTCTTACCATATTTTCTAATCTTGCCAAGCGTTCATCGATCGTATTCGATGGTGAGCTGCGGTATCTTTCACGCGCTTCATTGACGCTGGTTGCTGGTGGTCGTTGTCGTGATCGGGATGTATGTACTTCGTTAACAACACGTTGTTGGCCTGGGAACATAGCGTCATGTATATTGTCCGCGATTTTTCCCAGTTCTTGTGTTGTGGTTGATGCTGGTTGGGCTGCCAATGCGACGCGGAGGGGTTCGGACACGCGCTGCAACCACATTTTCTTAATGGCCCGATCTGAGAAGTCGTGGCCAGCTAGGTCGCGTATTATGCGTAGCGCTTCCGATGGGCGTCTGTCGCCAATGTCCGTACCCGCCAGAAGGGCATCAAGTTGCCTCTCTTCTGACGGCTCTAACCTCTCCAACAACGTAGCTTTCAACGTGTTATACAGATCTTTTTCTGGCGGTGCCTGTAAAAAGTCTTTTAGTATTTAGACGGTTGACGCATCTAGTGACTTGAGTGCATGAGTATATTTTGCACTGTCCGACACAATGCGCTGTTGGCGGAACAGTGACTCCGCTATTAAAAACCACGCACTTGGTGCCTGGTTCCAGAACGGTTGCAGTCCGATGGACGCTACCTGTGAGGTATTCGATGCCTCTTGGTTTGTGTCCATCTTCTTGCTCTCGTCGTCTGAGCCCATTCTTTTAAAATTTATTTTTTTTTTTTTTATATACAAATACTTTTTAATTTGTTTTCAAAAACCACTGTACCCAATTAGTTAGAGTAATGAACAACCGAACAACAACAAAATGTATATGAGACAGAATGAATTTCAAAATGTAGATGTAAATTAAATGAATTGGTAAGCCAGCGAAAAAAAAATGGTGATACGTGGCGTTGCAAAATTACAGAATGTGAAAAAAAATATTGTAATAAAAATAAGTAGAAATGAATTTAAACAAAAAAAAAATAAAAAAAATTTACGTTATGAAAATTAAGTTTATATAAAAAAATGTACTTAAGGTTTTTCTTATTTTTGATGTAAAATGGTTGCTCTGGTTTATGCTGCTGTTGATGTTGCTACTGCTGTTGATGTTGCTGCTGCTGATGATGTTGCTGCTGCTGATGATGTTGTCTCTGTTGCTGGTCCTGGTGGTTGCTGCTGCTGTTGATTGCTGTTGTGGTTGCCGATGATCAACGTGGCACCGCGTGTCGTGTTTGTTTTGTAATTTATTTCTATTTTGTTTGTATTACGTGCTATTTTTATTTAACTCGTCGTGTGTTATGCGTGTTTCTTTTATGTTTTTTTTTACATGTGGAGTGTGTGTTCGTTGGTTTTTCTTGCCCCTAAAAAGGGTCGTCGGTGTCACCACTTTAGGTTTGTGTTCGATCTTAAAATTCACCGTCCAGTACGGACTCTCCAATAATTAAAACACACAATGCAATGATAATTTATTTGATTTTAAAATATATGATTTCATTAATTAATTTATTATTATAATATAATTTAAATATTAATTGGATTATTCCATGTACAATAAAAAATGTTCACAATAAAATTATATTTTTGATGTATTAAATTTATTTATATTTATTATTAATTTTAGTTTAATATTATAAAATTTGAATTTTGATTTTTAGA
Source organism: Tipula unca (assembly GCA_951394425.1). Lineage (NCBI taxonomy): Eukaryota > Metazoa > Arthropoda > Insecta > Diptera > Tipulidae > Tipula > Tipula unca. The sequence goes on from OX596382.1 coordinate 704,885, forward strand.
TTTTAGCAATGCCACGTAATGACACGTATATACACGATGACTTTTTTTGATAAGTTATTAAAAAAAGGTAAAATGCCGGAAGCGTAAAAAAGTTATTTTTGTTGTTGTTTTGTTGTTTGAGGCTTTTATGTTGTATGAGACTTTTTTGTTGTTTGGGAATTTTGTTGATAGTGTAGGTGATCTTGCCTCTTGAGTAGATGGTGCGCGGTGATGTGTGATGATTATTTTTGTAGTGATTCAAAATGTTATTTTTAAAATTATTTTGAACCGCTACATGCTTCTTGATTTAATAAAATTGTATTAGGCGACTGTTGTAAGGATTTTATGTATACACATTATACTGTCACTAATTCAAGCACATATTTTATTACTGGTCATAAACTTCATGGTATCCAAAAATATGTTATTGCTCAAAATTTGTTGTCCTCATTGATAAACATTTCAAATTGCAGGTTTATGCTTCACCCACATATATATATATATATATATATATATATATATATATATATATATATATATATATATATATATATATATATATATATATATATATACATAATGTATGTTACAGGTATGTAGTACACATCATTATGTTTGAATCATTCATTTCAACCATTACATAAATTATTAGCAAGGTGGTTTTTTGATAATATTCAAGTCAATTTGATCTCTATGCTAATCGAACGAAATATAAAAAAATTTAATTACATTTCCATTTTATACCAGAAACAGAAAAGCATTGAAGCTTTGAAATAATAATAATAAAATTAAAAACCCAAGTATATACTCGAATATATAGAAAAAGACACAGACATTTTAACAATAAAATAATTATTATCATGAAAATGTAAATTTCATTTTGTGGTAAAGCTTTATTTTTATATTTTAATCTAAGCTTTTTGTTCTACCACCAATAGCACCATCCAGCATATATTGTCATCATCATTTATATATACATATACTCGTATTAAAAATAAAGAGTGATTATGTAACATAAAATAGAAAATTAAATTAGATTAGAGGTTTTGTAGATGAAATTTAAATTTTCACCATTTTCCTTAAAATTATAATTATATAATTATATTTTCCAGAATATAGCGGACATGAACTAATTAAAATTCAATAAAACATTATTTTGTATTGTTAATTTATAGCCGAGAGCATAATTATTGAATTTATTTTAATTATTCCAAATAATTGAATACGGGACGTTTGACTTTGATCCTTGCATATTTTTTATAATTATTAATAATATTTACTATACATAATAACAATCAATTTTGTTGAAATTCCAGCCAGTATATGTATAAATACAAATTGACACCATTAAAATTGGAATCAAATTAATTCGCGGAAATAACAAAATTGTATTGTAAAAATCGTTTGCTTTTTTTCGTGCGCGAGTATATGTGATGTGTGCGGAAACATCACACACGTAATCCCACTCGCATACAAAATTTTTATGATTATGTTATCAGGATGATGATTGTTAGTCTACGCTATATATTTTATGATGATATATATTCAATTTTTTTATTTTATTTTATTTACAATAAAAATAATTGTTGCTGACAATTATATTACGAGTATGTTCATATATGTAGCAAAAAACAAAAAAAAAAAGTTGGGAATTTGCGGATTGATGATAATGATAGTGAGTGTTAATTGTGATTTTATGTTGTATACATATACATATGTATATGTGACTTCGTTTGGTATATACAATAATATGTTAACAAGGCTATGAATGTTTTATTACAATTACGACAAGTCTAGTATTATGTATTATGGAGTCATAATTATTTCCTTCAAAAAAATTATAAATGAATAAAAATTACTTCATCATAAAAAGCTCAAAATAAAACTTAAATTCTTTTATAATCCCCATTAATTTTCGTCTCTTTTTCAACATAATAAAATACAATAAAATTATTAATTTAATTACATCCTTCTTCTCTAATCATCTAATAATTTAAGGTTCCCGCCGCACACACAATAACCAAAACTTGACAAAACTTTATAATCGCGCCGAGATGATAAAATCAGTATAGCAAATTACAATAAAACCAAATTATATACAAAAAAAAAATTAAATAAAAAAAGGCAAGTAGCAATAAAAGCATAACCAAGACGAGGAAAAAATATATTTTCAAGGGAAACCTAAACAGTAAAGTGATAATCTTGGAAGGAATATAAAACGAAAGTACCACACAATCGAATTCAATAATAAAAGAAAATAAAAAGTTTTTTTCTTTAATTTTCTTCTTTTTACACCACAACCAAATAAATATGCCAAACTCACAACACTTCATTAATTCCTTAATTTTATTTTACGATTCTTTCCAAGTTTTACTTGTTTTCTTCGTTGTTTTTGTGTTGGTGCGGTTTTTGTATTCTGGAATGTGTTGAGCAAAAAAACCAAAACATATAAATACAAATATAGGATAAATTTCTCGAAGATTTGGGATGATGTTTTGTGAGAAATGTACGGGGAAAATGATGATGGGATGATGATTTGAAGTGGAAATAAGAAATAATTTAAAATTAATTTTTGAAGAGGCATGGATGTCTTGGAAATAATTTTTATACATCAGAAAGATTACAAAATGGCCAATAATTTCAGTCACTTTCAATTATCACTCAAAATATTTAAATTTTTCAATTACCTATAAGTTGTAAATTTACAGAAGGTCGGCTTTCATTAGTAATTAATTAAATATTCTGAAATGTCATCAAGTTCAAAATAAATACGTACATAATATATATGTATCTTTAAATTCTTGCTCTTTCTCAATCTTCGTAATTTAAATAAAGTTCTTCAATCACTTACTTTTCTTTCCAGAATTCTCTATGCATATGTCAATAGTGATTTTTAAAAATTTTTACTATACGCACTAGTTCTTATCCACGGCACACTTTTGTGTAATCATCCACTTTTTGATATTCATCGAAAATTTTAGAAATTTGCAATTTCTTTTCTTTTCAAACACATTCAAGCTTAATTTAAACTTTAAAGTAATTACAAATTTTGTTTCCATTGCAATCATTCAAATTTTCTTAACAAATTATATTTGCCAGCAATTTATAGATTCTTGTTTTAAATTTCTTGTAATTTTTTAATTATTTCATTCAAATTTATTTTAAGTTCTAATCATACTTAATGTTGTCATTATTTTATTTAAATTTATTTAATATATCCGTTTTAAATGGTGCTTCTCAAATAAAAACGCCTGAAAACGACACAGCTTTGGTTTAATTTTGTTAAAATTGAGGGAAATTTGATTAAATTTATGTGTTTGTGTCTACTGAAAAATTGTGACTCCAAATGCGATAAACTGAATCGGATTTTCAATCTTATTCAAATCTATCTTATCTTTCATACATACAATCTAATGATATCAAACTCACGTCAAAGTTGTTGAACGATTATAAATAAAATTTAAAATTTAGTTTTAACATTTATAACTAATCAATTTTTTTTTCAAAAGTGTATTGGATTTCAACTATCTTTTCGCTACGGATGATTCTACCTAAATATTATGAGACTTCCATCCCCGTACATCAGGTGTTCCTAGATTTCCGGCAGGCTTATGTGTAGAATGACCGTGACGCAGTCTCAATGCTGTGTTAAAGTTGAGAACAGGCTATCAAGAATTTTTGCAGTTAACTCGGGTGTTCGGCAGGGAGATGCTCTGTCCCCGATACTCTTTAATCTCATGTTGGAGTACGTTTTTCGTACAACTGAAACACCTCAGCACAAAATCTTATATCGCCAGTCCAATCAGGTGGTTGCATATGCAGATGGTATATGCGTGATTGGACTGAATAGCAACGGAGTGAAGGAAATACTTGATCCACTTGAAGAATTTTCAGCTTCTGTTGGACTCCAGATCAATTAGTCCAAAACGAAATACATAATCTCTGGTTATAGGGACAATGGCACACCAGATTTTTGTAGTGGCCACTACACGTTTGAGGGAGTGAGGAGGTTCAAATATTTGGACTCTCTTATCACTCACGATAACAGTGTGGGTGAGCATATTAAAGTGTGGCTGGCAGCAGGCAGTCGTGCTTTGTATTCTCTAAGGCCACTGCTAAAATCTAACCACCTATCAAATGTCGTGAAGCTGAAGCTTAACAAAGCGTTGATCAGGCCCGTTGTTATGTTTGGCTGTGAAAGTTGAGCGCTGTCGGTTGAGTACGATGTCTCCTTACATTTGAGAGAAGAGTCATGCGTGTGATTTATGGCCAAAAACGCGCAGTAGATGGCACATACCGAGCTCTGTACAATATCGAGATCAGAGATCTGATGCAGATCCCCGATATTGTACATGAAATAAAATCTCAGCGAGTACGCTGGTTCGACGTTCTGCGTTCTGATTCGGAACGAATTGTGCAGCCATCTCTGAAAGGAAAGCCACCATATGGTAGGCGCAGAGCTCGTTGCAGGCGCGAGCCAGATTGTTGACACAGTAAGCAGCCAGTAATGGCCTTTAAACACTGTTTATTATTTATTGGATTTCTACTGATATTAATACATCTCATTCAAACTGAAGACAAAGTCTAAAACTCTTTTCAGAATAAATAATTTCTACAATTTTTCTTAGACTATACTACTGTTATTAATTTATTTGAATTTATTATTTATATTTTATTTAAAATAAATTCAAATCAAACTATCATTTTGTTTTTCAAATTCTACTTGATTTATTGTTTATTCAAACTTATTTTATAGTTGATTGAAATTGAACCAGAATTTAATTTATTCTTTGTATATAATTCGTTTTCTTAGACTGTGGTCATGGATTTTACTGCAATATACCGCAACATTTCACAATCAAATTTTAAATTTAAATCCTACATCAAGGATTTAAATATTAAAATTTGATTGTGGAATGTCACAGCCTGAATCTCAAACTTCAATTTAGCTTTCATTCATTCGAATTCTAATTAATTTTAATTCAGCTTCAGATGGTTTCAGCATACCTGCTAGTAGTAGTCAAATTGGTTTTTTTGGCATTGGTTTTCGTCCTTTTAATTATATTTAAACTTTCTTCATATTCGACTATATCATATAGGTATAGATTCAAACAGAAACTCTGATTTTACGAATATAGAGCTCGAACTTTAAGAGTATACTATCCTAGTCGAATAGGGAAATTATAAATGGGATAATTCATTAATGAGATCTATAACCCCTGTGTTAGATGAATAACCGATATATTTAAAAAAAATGTTAGAAAGTACGGCTCAGTAAGATTATAACATTTTTTAAATGTTGTAAAGCTAAACTACTTTTTGGTGATTCTTAATATCAAGATAATGTTCTTAACGAAAGATGACTGATTTTAGAGCAAACTAGATATTAAAATATTATAGCTTCCACCTCATCTGTATACACATTGTTAACATCTGAAGTTTATACATTTACAGGGTCGATACATTTTGATTGGAAAAATGACATAAACTTTTTTGTGGCTATACATTATGGATAGTAATAACAATAAATCGATTTTAATATTTTTCAGCCATCACATTACCGATACCAAACAGACAAGACAATGTTAAATAAAGTATATTCATTACAAAATCACTCTGAATAGCTGAAGAGAAAAAACTTTCTTGTTAACTTATAAAATAAAAAATGAAACAAAGAAAAGCTCTATACAACACAAGCATATAGCATGAAAAACTATATAACAACATAAATAAAAATAAAACTTATTTCATTTTCCATTTCATTAATTCTCCACAACAACATGAAAATAAAACATTGGAATCGAATCGAGAAAAACTGATAAAAAAGAAAACCAAATCTATATATATATGTATATATATACATATGTATATACATCATACATACACATATGTATGAATATATGTATCTAGAGAGAAAATATAATAATTTCCACTCACTTGACTTTTCATTGGATCTGTATTCAGTTGACACATATAACCGCCGCGATCCTCTTCTCGTACCGCTTTTATATGTAAATTCCATGTATTTAAATCCGAGTGTGTTACACTTACACGTGGATTATGTGTTATTACCTGTTCGTGAATAGCTTGAATTGCTTTTGTGTCCGCTTTCACCCACCCCACCTGAAAAATATATTAACTTTTTATTTTATTTGATTCATATTTGAAGCTGAAATGTTGTGAATTTTGAAACTATCAGAAGATAGGTTGAAAACTGTTCAGATATGGTTAGGTATGCCATTCTATATTTTCATTGAAAGAATTAATTTATGTCGTTATAGTTTGGCATAGCTGTTGGAGTTACCTTATAAATCGTTCGATGAAATTTGAATTATACTTTCAAGAGGTATCCCTCGTTCAATTACAAACACTGAATCAAATTCGATCAAATCATGTTGTTGGCTTAACGATAAACCTCGAACGTTTTTAGAGCTGTATAATTTAATAATAAATATAAAAAATTTCAAAATAACTTATCCGTATACTAATCACACCACAAAATTTTCCCTCAAATTCTAACCTCAAAAATCTATTTATGTATACACATATGATGTGGTAGGATACATCCTATATTTTACGAAACTAATAAAAACACAACTCATTAATATTATTGAAATTAATTAACATTAATTGGTGGCTAAGGCAACAAAATGTAAAATTTAATTATTCCAAAAATTTTTCACTCATTACAATAAAAAAAATTAAAATACAAATTGATTTAACTTCAACCTGTTGTTGTTCCCCTTTATATACTTAAAGTGATAAAAGTCGATAAAATTTAATAGATGAACGATTTGTAATTAAACGATATGCAATTTTGAAACACGAATCTTAATTTTAGAAGTTTATAACATTTTGACATCATATACATATGTATATATATATATATATATATATATATATATATATATATATATATATATATATATATATATATATATATATATATATATATATATATATATATATATATATATATATATATATATATATATATATATATATATATATATATATATATATATATATATATATATATATATATATATATATATATATATATATACATATATATATTTATGTATGTATAAGTCGAATACATTCGCGAATCTTGTCGTTAAAAAATAAACTTTTCTCGATATAACATGAACATTTTCACAAACTTGTATATAATGAACATTTTCTCAATTAAACTAAAACTTTTCATTACGTATACGTATTGATCACATATTGTTATATATTATGTTACTATACTTATGTACATTCTCAAAACTTTTTTATGTACTTTCAATAAACTTAACTATGTATGTAGTATATAATATAGTAGTATAGTAACTACTACTATAATATGTTATCTATAATCAATTATCTCGTAACGAGAATTAAAAGAGATTTGATATAAGAAACGAACAGAGAAAAAAAAGTTTCTTCATTCAAAACATGTAAGGACTAGATATTTACTTTTAATCGTTCTTGATGAGGTAACACAATTTCGAACACATACGAGTATAGAGTATAAAGTGGGCGCGCGCAAACAAATCATAATAATTCTAAATAAATAAATCTGACATAATTCAATTTTCGTTGAATTAATATTTGAAGTATTATGTATACTCGTATACAGTTTTCTTCGCCACAATGTGAAGGAGAATTTCTCATTCCATTTTCCGATAGTGACATTTTTGTCAATATAATATGTATACTATAATATATAAGAAAAACCATATTTTCTTTCAACACTGATAAGAAGCGAAGAAGGAAAATTTATTATATTTGTCATATTTGATATCTATTTTTCAGGTTATTTTTAGAGGATTTAGGATTCACCCGCCTTTTGTATGATTTTTATGGTTCATTAAATGTTTGGCCAAATATATTATATACACACATATAAGTGAAAATAAAAGAAAATTCTGTGGCGATAAGGAGATGGATTTTTGTAATATTAATTAAAATTGACGTTGCTATATACGAACGATAAAATATTATTATTGATCATTAATTTCGAATTCGACATATGTTTGGTTCGATTTCGATGAGAAAATGTATGTAGAGTATTCATCGGAATAAATTTAATGAACTGTATAGCTGGGGTTGGTTACAATTTTAGGCTTATAAAAATATTTGTGTGCGATTTAAATATTTTGAATTCTATTTTGAAAATTATTATAATTTAAAAAAAAATATACATATATATTTAAATATATTGAATAAATATATTGAATATTTTCAAAATTTTGTTATTCGAAACTTTTAATTCTTTGATTTTTTTAAATTTTATATATTATCTAAAATTAGTATTTTCTAAATATAATTTTCAATACTTCCTGAATTTGGCTACCTTGATAATTATATTGTTGATTTTTATATTTATTAAAAATTTCAGAGGTAACTTATTTTAATTTTACACTGTATAGTTTATACTATAAGTACTGCCAATGGTGAAATTCTGTAGTCTTCTTTAATTATTAAGTTATAGTATATAAATCCAACGAAATTTCTATCTGTATATTGTTTGAATTTCCTTGGATTCTTCAAATTTTCTGTATTTTTAATTTTTTTTTAAATACTATCAAATTTTCCGAATTTTATCAAAATTTTGAAAACGCTGAATTTTCGAAACTTTTTAAATATGTCTGAAGTTTATACATATGTATGTATATACATTATACATACGAGTATATTATATAGAAAATTTAGAAATGAAAACCAATTAGATACATATTATGTAGATAATTATAAAGCTGATTTTTTTTTATTTCTAAATTTTCTGATTGTTGAAACATATCTTACAGAAAGAAATATTTTTTGATGTTTTAAAACATTTTGACAGCGTCTGGATGAAATCAGATTGCCTTGTAGTCATGTGCTTTTTGTTGTCCGTAAGCCTAACCAAAATTTCTCCTAATTGTTAAAAAAGTCATTTGCAAATCTACCCAAAACTGCCTTTCTATCAGTCCAAAGCATGTGTTATTTTGTTTAGATGAATAACGCCGGCCGAAACGAGAATGAGAAATAAAAATGTATAAGTTATCATCGATGACTGCCGTATGAACATATGTGGAATACAACAGTGCTTGCCTGTAATTTATTAATGGAGCAAAAACTAATTTTTTTAGAAAACTAGCAACACTGCTTGATTTTACTTTTGACATTTACAACAATATCGTTGTTAACTATACGTCAATATTTATTTATTATTATTATGACCTACAGTACAAATGGATAATAATAATAATAACAGTGTTAAAGGCCATTACTGGCCCCTTACTGAATCAACAATCTGGCTCCAACGGTTTCGATCCTGAGCTTGGTCTTCATACTGTCTTAGACAATCTGAAGAGGCCAAGTCGTTCTCTACATCGTGGAGCCATCGTCGCCTGCAACGACCTCTGCGCCTACCATATGGTGGCTCTCCTTTCAGAGATCGCTGCACAATTCGTTCCGGATCAGCACGCAGAACGTGACCGAGCCAGCGTACTCGCTGAGATCTAACTTCATGTACAATATCGGGGATCTTCATCAGATCTCTGATCTCGAAATTGTACAGAGCTCGGTATGTACCATCTATTTCGCGTTTAGGGCCGTAAATCACACGCATGATTCTTCTCTCAAATGTAAGGAGCCATCTCTCGTACTCATCCGTCAGCGCCCAACTTTCACATCCAAACATAACAACGGGCCTGATCAACGCTTTGTAAAGCTTCAGCTTCACGGCACTTGATAAGTGTTTAGATTTTAGCAGTGGCCTTAGAGGATACAAAGAACGACTGCCAGCTGCCAGCCGCACTTTAATATCCTCACCCACACTGTTATCGTGAGTGATAAGAGAGCCCAAATATTTGAACCTCCTCACTCCCTCAAACGTGTGGTGGCCACTACTAAAATCTGGTGTGCCATTGTCTCTAAAACCAGAGATCAGGTATTTCGTTTTGGACTCATTGATCTGGAGTCCAACAGAAGCTGAAAACTCTACAAGCGGATCAAGTATTTCTTTCACTCCGTTGTTATTCAGTCCAATCACGCATATGTCATCTGCATATGCAAGCACTTGATTGGACTGGCGATATAAGATGTTACGCTGAGGTGTTTCAGTCTTACGAAAGATGTACTCCAACATGAGATTAAAGAGTATCGGGGACAGAGCATCTCCCTGCCGAACACCCGAGTTAACTGCAAAAATTGTCGATAGCCTGTTCTCAACTTTAACACAGCATTGAGACTGCGTCACTGTCATCCTACACAGTCGTACCAATTTTGTTGGCATTCCTAGGTATTCCAGGGCAGACCACAAACTCTCTCGATTGATCGAGTCGTAGGCCTGCCGGAAATCCAGGAAAACCTGATGTACGGAGATGGATGTCTCATAATATTTAGATAGAATCATCCGCAGCGAAAAGACCTGATCAGTGACTGATCGATTCGGACGAAATCCTCCCTGATAGTCACCAACCAAGCCTTCCGCCAGAGGAGTGATTCTATCCAATAAAATGTATGACAGTAACTTGTATGCTGTGCAAAGGAGAGCTATACCGCGATAATTCTCACACTTCAAGCGGTCTCCCTTCTTGAAGATGGGGCACATCGCGGCCACTTTCCATTCATCAGGCATAACTTCGGTTCGCCATACTAATCGAATAAGGTCGAAAAGACAGTTCCACAAAGTATCCCCTCCGAATATCAAGAGCTCCGAATTAATGCAGTCCACTCCAGGTGAGCGGTTTCGTTTCATTCTCTGCATGGCCTTAGTGAATTCCTCATGGGATGGCTCCTCAGTGCAAATCTCCGCAGACTGTTCTAGAGGTGGCTCAACAACAGTCTGTGATGCATGATGAACATCAAGCAGCTCAGTAAAGTGTCCACTCCATGCGTCAAGTACTGCGTCGATGTTGACACAGAGGTTTCCATCCCGGTCCCGAATGGCGGTTGACGAAGGCCTGAAAGTATGGTGCAATCCAGTAATTCCTTTAAAGAAATTACGTGAACTACGCTCATTGCTGAGTTGTTGTACTTTCAGAACCTCGGCTTTCCACCATTCTCGCTTCTTCCGTCTACAAATCCGCTTAGCTGCCCTTCTTGCAAGAGCTGCCTTGTTTTTCCTTGCGATTGTGAGACGTTGTTGCACTTCATTATGGGCTATATTTTGTTGCTCAACTGCAAGACGACACTCGTCATCAAACCAATCATTCTTGGGTCTGACTTTCACTATACCTAAAGTCTGTTGAGCAGCACTGACAACCGAAGTTTTCAGTACCTCCCAGACAGAGTTCACGCAGTCAGACTGGTAATTTGCTCCTTCAATGTTGTCGCTGACAAGATCCTGATATCGTTTCTTTTGATCTTCATTTATCAGACCTTCACAGTCGAAACGTTCCATCCGTTTCGCTGTGTTCCCCGACCTGTACGAAAACTTCCACCGTAGCTTTGCAGCGACCAAATAATGATCGCTGCCTACGTATTTGGTTGCTGACCGATAAGTTCTCACATCCTGCACAACCCGAGCTCGCCCTTTTGAAATTAACACGTGGTCAATTTGGCTCCGGGATGTTTTGCGAGGATGTGTCCATGTCTCTAGGTGTATCTGTTTGTGAGGGAAGAATGTGCTTGCTACTCTAAGATCATGAGCAATTGCAAAGTACATCATTCTCTCACCATTATCGGTCGCAGTTTCGTGTCGGGAGTACGGACCTATGTTTTCACACAAGTCGGCCTGATTTCTGCCAGCTCTAGCATTAAAGTTCCCAATTACCATTCTAACATCGTGTTCGGGTATAGATCCCATCAGATCGTCCAAGTCATTGTAAAATGAGTCTTTATCTTGGGGCTGGCTTACTTCTGTGGGCGCATGTACACAAATTATCGACAGGTTGGCTAACTTCATGCGCAGGCGAAGCATACACAATCGGTTATTGACTGCTTGAAAATCCAAAACAGCCTTCTTTACCTGCGGCCCAAGAAGAAATCCAGCTCCAAGATTTCCGAGGTCATCTCCACTGTAGAACAACGTATAGCCCTGGGACACATGGTCTCCACTTTGAGGCCAGCGAGTTTCTTGAAGAGCAACGAGTTCCAGCCGATACTCTTTCATGCACGTGATTAGACCCTCCAACGCTCCTGGTTTTCTAAGTGATTGCACGTTCCACTAATAATAATAAACAGTATCCGATAATAATAATAAACAGTATTAAAGGCCATTACTGGCCCCTTACTGAGTCAACAACCTGGCTCCAACGGTTTCGATCCTGAGCATGGTCTTCATACTGTCTAAGACAATCTGAAGAGGCCAAGTCGTTCTCTACATCGTGGAGCCATCGTCGCCGGCAACGACCTCTGCGCCTACCATATGGTGGCTCTCCTTTCAGAGATCGCTGCACAATTCGTTCCGTATCAGCACGCAGAACGTGACCGAGCCAGCGTACTCGCTGAGATCTTATTTCATGTACAATATCGGGGATCTTCATCAGATCTCTGATCTCGATATTGTACAGAGCTCGGTAGGTACCATCTATTTCGCGTTTTGGGCCGTAGATCACACGCATGACTCTTCTCTCAAATGTTAGGAGCCATCTCTCGTATTCATCCGTCAGCGCCCAACTTTCACATCCAAACATAACAACGGGCCTGATCAACGCTTTGTAAAGCTTCAGCTTCACGGCACTTGATAAGTGTTTAGATTTTAGCAGTGGCCTTAGAGGATACAAAGAACGACTGCCAGCTGCCAGCCGCACTTTACAAATGGATACAATCGGTAAAAAAAAGAAAAATTCAATATAAAAAGAAACAATAAAAAAAATAAAATAAAAAATACACTAAAATATAAAAGAAATTAAGAGGCAAGTCAAGTAGGTCTAAGAAATTTATCAAACTCTGAATGAATTTCTAGAAATATTAAAATCAAAAAAATCAAAAGCGCATTTGAAACAACGCGACGTGTTCAAGACAGGTTCCGATTGACTGAGGTTCGTAGATGCACTATATAGATGTATAAAAATCCGTCACGACGATGTAAACGGCGCTCGGGAGCATGTATGAATGTATTTACACGAGGTAGTAACTCGGAGCAATTAATACGCGACATTAAAAGATCACGTAAGAAGAGCGCTCCAGCTATACTTCTCGTCGATGATTGAGTTGTGACAATTCCAATAAATCAGAACAGGGCGAACAAATGACACATACAAAGATTTTAATGTTAGCGGATGAGTAAATTCGTAACAATTTCGCTTGATAAAACCCAGCATAAGGTAAGCTTTAGAAATAGTAGAGTCAATTTGTAAATGTTAGATCCGAAGAGAACGTCACTCCAAGATCAGTCATAAATTCGACCAATTGGCATATCACATAAGAAATACTGATGAAATAATGGACAATGTTGCTGATAGTCCAACAACAAAAGTTGTTTAAATTATTTTGCAACATCAAACACTCAGATAAATTGGAAACTGGAGCAAACATTTTCATGTCATGAGCGTAGAACAGACATTTTGCAAATTTGAAACAGTTCACCACATCGTTTACGAAGAGTGAAAACAATAATGGTCCCAACTGGCTGCCTTGAGGAACCCCGGATGTTGACAAATTGCCAACGAGCTGATAGGTAAGAGTGCAACCATCTGATTGGGATGAAGTTGGAGTTTAATTGCATTAGCTTGTCAATCAGAATTGCGTGATTAATTTTGTCAAAGGTTCTAGAAAAATCAGTATAGAACACGTCCAGCTGTAGTCTGGAACCAATCGTACTGTGAAGATGGCCGCTGAAAGACACTCGGTTTGTGATTGTCGACCTACCCGCAAAAAAACCACGTTGCACAGGCGAAATATACCTTTTTGTATGGAAAAACAAAAATCGATGAACCATTTATTCAAAGAGCTTTGGAATGAAGTATGGCAATCCTCATTTAAACAATGATAGTGGTGGCTATATTTGTTTTGTATAGCATACTTGATGAATATATATTCCCCCTCTTTTTTTAAATTTAATCCAATTGTTATAGTGGACATATACACTACTGCTCCCAAAACCTTCATTGTGATTGCTTCTTAAGTTCGGCCTTCTCTTTCGGCTTTAATACACCATCATTAACAATATGCATACATTAAAATAAATGCATGGATCAACCTTAGAACGTTAAAGTTCAATATCGATAATAACTCTCTTTGGCATGGTTGGTTAACTGCTCTAGTTTTTCTTACATCCTGAAGTAATTGTGTCTTGATTGAGTTACTTGAAATTGCCACACCTGACCACAATTGAAAGTTTTACAATTGCGAATATCAACATTAAAATAATATATGAAAATATCGGAAACGAGTTTCGAAATTTGATAACTTATTTTAATTTTACACTGTATAGTTTATACTATACGTACTGCCAATGGTGAAATTCTGTAGTCTTCTTTAATTATGAAGTTATAGTATATAAATCCAACGAAATTTCTATCTGTATATTGTTTGAATTTCCTTGCATTCTTCAAATTTTCTGTAATTTTAATTTTTTTTTAATTACTATCAAATTTTCCGAATTTTATCAAAATTTTGAAAACGCTGAATTTTCGAAACTTTTTAAATATGTCTGAAGTTTATACATATGTATGTATATACATTATACATACGAGTATATTATATAGAAAATTTAGAAATGAAAACCAATTAGATACATATTATGTAGATAATTATAAAGCTGATTTTTTTTTATTTCTAAATTTTCTGATTGTTGAAACATATCTTACAGAAAGAAATATTTTTTGATGTTTTAAAACATTTTGACAGCGTCTGGATGAAATCAGATTGCCTTGTAGTCATGTGCTTTTTGTTGTCCGTAAGCCTAACCAAAATTTCTCCTAATTGTTAAAAGAGTCATTTGCAAATCTACCCAAAACTGCCTTTCTATCAGTCCAAAGCATGTGTTATTTTGTTTAGATGAATAACGCCGGCCGAAACGAGAATGAGAAATAAAAATGTATAAGTTATCATCGATGACTGCCGTATGAACATATGTGGAATACAACAGTGCTTGCCTGTAATTTATTAATGGAGCAAAAACTAATCTTTTTAGAAAACTAGCAACACTGCTTGATTTTACTTTTGACATTTACAACAATATCGTTGTTAACTATACGTCAATATTTATTTATTATTATTATGACCTACAGTACAAATGGATACAATCGGTAAAAAAAAGAAAAATTCAATATAGAAAGAAACAATAAAAAAAATAAAATAAAAAATACACTAAAATATAAAAGAAATTAAGAGGCAAGTCAAGTAGGTCTAAGAAATTTATCAAACTCTGAATGAATTTCTAGAAATATTAAAATCAAAAAAAGCGCATTTGAAACAACGCGACGTGTTCAAGACAGGTTCCGATTGACTGAGGTTCGTAGATGCACTATATAGATGTATAAAAATCCGTCACGACGATGTAAACGGCGCTCGGGAGCATGTATGCATGTATTTACACGAGGTAGTAACTCGGAGCAATTAATACGCGACATTAAAAGATCACGTAAGAAGAGCGCTCCAGCTATACTTCTCGTCGATGATTGAGTTGTGACAATTCCAATAAATCAGAACAGGGCGAACAAATGACACATACAAAGATTTTAATGTTAGCGGATGAGTAAATTCGTAACAATTTCGCTTGATAAAACCCAGCATAAGGTAAGCTTTAGAAATAGTAGAGTCAATTTGTAAATGTTAGATCCGAAGAGAACGTCACTCCAAGATCAGTCATAAATTCGACCAATTGGCATATCACATAAGAAATACTGATGAAATAATGGACAATGTTGCTGATAGTCCAACAACAAAAGTTGTTTAAATTATTTTGCAACATCAAACACTCAGATAAATTGGAAACTGGAGCAAACATTTTCATGTCATGAGCGTAGAACAGACATTTTGCAAATTTGAAACAGTTCACCACATCGTTTACGAAGAGTGAAAACAATAATGGTCCCAACTGGCTGCCTTGAGGAACCCCGGATGTTGACAAATTGCCAACGAGCTGATAGGTAAGAGTGCAACCATCTGATTGGGATGAAGTTGGAGTTTAATTTCATTAGCTTGTTAATCAGAATTGCGTGATTAATTTTGTCAAAGGTTCTAGAAAAATCAGTATAGAACACGTCCAGCTGTAGTCTGGAACCAATCGTACTGTGAAGATGGCCGCTGAAAGACACTAGGTTTGTGATTGTCGACCTACTCGCAAAAAAACCATGTTGCACAGGCGAAATATACCTTTTTGTATGGAAAAACAAAAATCGATGAACCATTTATTCAAAGAGCTTTGGAATGAAGTATGGCAATCCCCATTTAAACAATGATAGTGGTGGCTATATTTGTTTTGTATAGCATACTTGATGAATATATATTCCCCCTCTTTTTTTAAATTTAATCCAATTGTTATAGTAGATATATACACTACTGCTCCCAAAACCTTCATTGTGATTGCTTCTTAAGTTGTGGTCATTGTGGTTGCCTTCTCTTTCTGCTTTAATACACCATCATTAACAATCTGCATACATTAAAATAAATGCATGGATTAACCTTAGAACGTTAAAGTTCAATATCGATAATAACTCTCTTTGGCATGGTTGGTTAACTGCTCTAGTTTTTCTTACATCCTGAAGTAATTGTGCCTTGATTGAGTTACTTGAAATTGCCACACCTGGCCACAATTGAAATTTTTACAATTGCGAATATCAACATTAAAATAATATATGAAAATATCGGAAACGAGTTTCGAAATTTGATTTTCAGTATATCGACAACGGAAAGTGATGGGACCGAGAAATAATACTCAACATATATCGATTGTCTGACAAATAATATTCCTCACCCCTTCATCGTAGTTTGAGTATATACATACATCATATATAATTACTACGAGCATAATACTGGAAAAACTATAAAAACATCTTATAATTATATCACAAAGTTAATTTAATTGTGAAGTTAACGATAAGTAGTTTAGTTTAGCAGCTAAAGTTTATTTATTTGGTCTAAGATAAACAATTTATTTATTCGTTTCTCGGAATAGGGAGAGGTATATAGGCGACAAACACGATGAAATTAGATGGGCATGAATTGCTTTCGTTTTCTCCACCAAACCATAATTAATTATTTTGTTTTCTATTTTGTTGCTGTCATTTTATACAAGAGTTGATAATTAATTTATAATTTATATATATATATATATATATATATATATATATATATATATATATATATATATATATATATATATATATATATATATATATAAAGTGATAAGTAAGTACCGTCTCAGTAATTTTTCGTATTTGCCATGGAATTAAATGAGTGTGACTGCGATAATTTTTGGGTGGTGATGGGTTATTATTATTATCTAAATTAACTTATTGCTAAATAATCATATTATGTATAATTTAAATGGTTTGTTGATTTTGTCTTGAGTACAGAATACAAGAAGGGTTAAAAAATAAAATATAAAATATTATAAAAAACACAAGCTAATTAAATGATTACTCTAACACCCTTAAAACATAATAATATAAGGATAATGACATGATAAATACTCGTTAATTTTTCTAATTAAATAATATGTTTCTGTTTTGTGTAATCTAATAGAGACGTATTATTTACTTTTAATGATAATAAGTTAAGAAACTAATTTCATTTAGACGAGAGAATTTTTTTTTGTTATTTTTTAAATGAACAACGTTTGGGGAAAAAATATGATTAATCGTGTGAAAATGGGGGGCGGTAAAAATATATTACTATATATGTTCGTATAATTTAGAGGGAAATATATATCTTGACATTTTCATTTGAATATATATTTCCGTTATTTTAATTAATATATGTATATAGGTACTTTTATTTTATATGTAACGTAAATATTATAGTTACCCGATATCCGCCTAAATGTCTTGTGTGACATGTAAATGTTGCATCTCTTCCGATTGCTACCGATATATTTACAATTGGTTCAGCAAATTCCGGTTGGAATGATAATGTACCTATGGGGAATTGTATTATATAAATTATTATTTTATTTATTTATATATATGCATTTTATAATAATAATAAAATGAAATATATTACACAGTGTGACAGTTAAATATATGTATGCATATGATTTTTAGGGTTTTATGAATATAATATAATATATATAGCAAAAAGCATAAATTTAAAATCCGTTTGTATTTATGTACCTATAGGTGTAATAAAAATAATACTTAAAGCAATCGACTTTAGATGTTTTATGTGACCCCAGTACTATATGGTTTTGCACAAAAGATGAACAGTACATTTGAAATCACTGTTTTATTGCGATTTTAGCTAGTTCTAGAGAGATATAATTAGACAAGCAAATTTAATATAAACTCAATATTATTTTTGTTACTCGGTCTTTTCTTTCGTGCAAAGTTTGACTTTAGGTGATTTTTGTTTGATTTTAATCATTATTCAAAACATTTAATTCAAGCAAACTTTGATCTACAATACATTTACAATTTGTTGAAAAATTGCTTTGTATGTATAGCAAGTAACGTATGTATATGTATAGCATTAACGCAGTTTTAAATATAGTTTTGATGCTGGAATTTTACCACTTTATATTCAGTAAATTTATTTTACACGTACTGAATTCAGAAATGTTCGTTTCGATGGCATGGTGATAGTAGATAACAATATTTTTCAAGAATAGCCAGGTAGAATAAATTTAAGCTTTGATTGACTGACTCATTAGTCATCCGACTAATTAAAATTATCAAATGTTGAATATCATTTCAATTGGTTTGCTAATAAATAAAAAATGTTAAAACTATATTTAAAAATTGTTTTATATTCAAAATATTAAGAAATTTATTTACAGAATGCTCTGAAAGTAAAATGGACGGTAATAAGTTAAAAGAGACAGCCAGATTATTAAATCATCATATTTAATCAACATTAAAATATTAAAAGAAACAGCTAGATTCGAACTCAAGACATTCTGCACATATTATTATTATTCTTTGTTTAAAAATGTTAAAAGAGACATAATTACAGTGTTTTGGAATAAATACTTGTTTGTTAGAAAAATTACTGCGTGTATAATAAACTTCATAATTTAGTTTAGGGTATTCAGCTTTTACACAAAATATTTAAGCTTTTAATTATGCATATAAAAGTTTTAAGAGATTTTTAATGTATTTTTGCATTTTATAATTTTATATGTAACTAAGCAGTAAGCATATACAAGTATCATTATTTATATAAAGTCTACGCTGAGATTTTGACAATTTAAAAGTTCGTTTTCTAATGAAATATTTGGTAACAAGAAATTCCATCAACTATTTAGCAGACTATATAGGTGTACCAAAATAATATTTTTTTAGAAGTGCCAAATATTTCAATTGGAATAGGCGTATATGATACACCAGTAAATGTTGTTCAACATTTTGGTGATCCTATCTACTAACTTATTAATGCTCTCTTAAAGAATTAAGGTCCTATTAATCGACCCAGTAAAATTTTAAAATAAACATGTTGTTAAATAACGAAAGCTGAATTAAATAAGTAGTCATAAAAATATTAGAAAAATATATATGTTTAATAAGGGTGCAATTCTACAGCAAGCGAAATTTGAAAATTATAAATAAATATTAATAACTAAATTAAATTAAATAGAATTATCTCTTTACCAAAATAGTTTTATTGTTAGTATATATTAAATATAATAAAATTATATCAAATTCAAATATGTACTACATATGTCAATGCCATATTGTAATATCATTTAAGGTTTCAAAAGATAAAAAAAAATTCTAATTTGATACCGCAATTCGCCTATATTCACGATTCACACCTGCGTATATAAAATCTCAACAAAACCCAATATAAAAATCATACTACATACTACTTTTCTAAGTTTTAACTATTTAAACTTTAAGTACGAAAAAAAAAGAATAAAAATCAATGCAGCAGATAAAACATTTAACCTTAGAACTTTTTGAGTTTGAACGCTCATATATACCTTTAGAATAAAATTACAACAACGCAACAACACATAAAGCGAAGGAAAAAAACAAAAGACGAAGAGAATTTTTCCTTAAACATTTTCCTGATTCTATTCATCTTTTTTTTTCTTAATTTTTTTTGTATTCATATAATTTGCATCTGCGGAAGTTTAACAATATTAAACGAACTTTAAACTTTTTTATTTTTATAATTGTTGTTACTGTTGTTATTATTTAAAAAAAAAATAATAATAATAATTTTAAAGCTTTTTTGGTGTTGTTTTATATGTGTATAATTTTTAATCATAACATTTTATTACACAGCATTTTTTTGCTCAGTACCTGTACATACATGTGTATTTACCATTAGAGTGGTGCTATTTTTGGTATACTGTGCTTGTAATATATTTTAATGTTTTGTTGTTTCTAAATAAAAGCATAATGTGTATGTACTTCGTATATATATGTATATATATATATATATATATATATATATATATATATATATATACCTATATATATATATATATATATATATATATATATATATATATATATATATATATATATATATATATATATATATATATATATATATATATAGATATATAGATATATATATATATATATATATATATATATGTATATATATTCATATACATATATAAAATTATGTTTTATGTGTACAAAAATTATTAGTATATTATTGTTGTGTTGTTGTTGGGAATGTTATTAAATGTTAATGGTAAAAAAATAAAAAGTTGGGTGCAAAAGAGAGAAAGCTTAATTATTGTTTAGGAAAATTTTCATTTCATCACAATTATTATTTTGACAAATTGGTCACGTCTAAATTTATTTTTTCAAATTAAATTAAATTTAATGTAATAAGTACATATATTACTTACGTCGATTAATAGCAAGCTTTCGGGTGAATTAACTTTTATATTTTTTATTATGATATTACTTTTATTTTATGAGGTTTTTGTAGACATAATAATAATTGATGAAATTTGATTAAATTGCACAAAAAAGGACAGACTTACATTATTTTAGCTCCAGCTCTAAACTATTTATTATCAGCTATTAATTGCATTTCTAATCTGGCTCTATTATGATTAATCTAACTCGGACTTAACTTCCTAAATCTTACGTATAAGCAAAGAAATTTTTTTGTTATAAATAAAAAAATCGGTTTACTTCAAATATTCAGATAGAATTTTAATTTCTATCTATTTTACAATCCGAAACATAAAACCATAGACAAAACAGATATTCCATTATGTATATACAGTGTATACAATAGAACGCACCAACACAACAATGACATAGGAAAACTCAGAAGTTTGTTGTACTCCTCTTTTATTCTACAAATAAAAAATCTAGTATGATTGTCTATGATAGACAGAAATTAGACATAAGTCGCTTTTATACGCACACCTTCACAAACGAACTGGAGATGAAAATTTATTTTCATTTGTCTTTTCACACGCACCGAATTATCTAAGTGACAGTAGCTTACTAGTGTCACTTAAAAATTTGTTTGAAAATTTAGTGTGTGTACCAATCGAAATAAAAAGCACATAAAAAATTAAAAAGTTAAAATATATAACTTTTTAATTTTTTACTGTGGTAAAAATTAAAAAAAAATCCTCACTTTTTAACTGTTTTGCTGTGCCAATTGGGACCAGTTAAAATTTGTAACGTTTATCAATTTTTATGTCGGTGCAATTTCGTAATATTCCTTTCGTAATATAAGATTTTTCGATTAAAATAATGTTGAAATCTTATAAACATTAAAATGAGCAAAGGTTTTATAAAATATTTGCCTATACATACATGTTTGTTCATTTGTGCAAATTATACAAATATTTAATTGAGGTTCTGTCAAAGTACCAAAAAAAAATTGAATTTTATAGCGGATATAAAATATTTAAGTTGGCGTGGTTGTAAACTAAATCAAAAATTTTAACTGGTCGAGGCCAGTTACATTTTTTGTGGTGATTAAATTTTTATTTTAACTTTTTATGCGTTTTTTATTTCGATTGGCACATACTTAGTTGTCAAAAATTAATATAGAAGATAACAATAAAATTTTGGCCGGATCAACTGGCCTGCTATATGATGAAGTTTTTGAGACTACTATCTGTTAGTCTGTTTACACGATACTTCACTACCGAAGTGGAGTTCAAAATACCAAATTATAATAATAATAATAAACAGTTTTAAAGGCCATTACTGGCCCCTTACTGAGTCAACCATCTGGCTCCATCGGTTTCGATCCTGAGCATGGTCTTCATACTGTCTAAGACAATCTGAAGAGGCCAAGTCGTTCTCTACATCGTGGAGCCATCGGCGCTTGCAACGACCTCTGCGCCTACCATATGGTGGCTCTCCTTTCAGAGATCGTTACACAATTCGTTCCGGATCAGCACGCAGAACGTGACCGAGCCAGCGTACTCGCTGAGATCTTACTTCATGTACGATATCCGGGATCTTCATCAGATCTCTGATCTCGAAATTGTACAGAGTATGTACCATTTATTTCGCGTTTTGGGACATAAATCACTCGCATGACTCTTCTCTCGAATGTAAGGAGCCATCTCTCGTACTCATCCGTCAGCGCCCAACTTTCACATCCAAACATAACAACGGGCCTGATTAACGCTTTGTAAAGCTTCAGCTTAGCGGCACTTGATAAGTGTTTAGATTTTAGCAGTGGCATAAGAGGATACAAAGAACGACTGCCAGCTGCCAGCCGCACTTTATTATCCTCACCCACACTGTTATCGTGAGTGATAAGAGAACCCAAATATTTGAACCTCCTCACTACCTCAAACGTGTGGTGGCCACTACAAAAATCTGGTGTGCCATTGCCCCTAAAACCAGAGATCAGGTATTTCGTTTTGGACTAATTGATCTGAAGTCCAACTGAAGCTGAGAACTCTACAAGCGGATCAAGTATTCCTTTCACTCCGTTGCTATTCAGTCCAATCACGCATATATCATCTGCATATGCAAGCACCTGATTGGCGATATAAGATGTTGCGCTGATGTGTTTCAGTTTTACGAAAGATGTACTCCAACATGAGATTAAAGAGTATCGGGGACAGAGCATCTCCCTGCCGAACACCCGAGTTAACTGCAAAAATTCTCGATAGCCTGTTCTCAACTTTAACACAGCATTGAGACTGCGTCACTGTCATCCTACACAGTCGTACCAATTTTGTTGGCATTCCTAGGTATTCCAGGGCAAACCACAAACTTTCTCGATTGATCGAGTCTCATAATATTTAGATAGAATCATCCGCAGCGAAAAGACCTGATCAGTGACTGATCGATTCGGACGAAATCCTCCTTGATAGTCACCAACCAAGCCCTCCGCTAGAGGAGTGATTCTATCCAATACAATGTATGACAGTAACTTGTATGCTGTACAAAGGAGAGCTATACCGCGATAATTCTCACACTTCAAGCGGTCTCTCTTCTTGAAGATGGGGCATATCGCGCCCACTTTCCGTTCGTCAGGCATAACTTTGGTTCGCCATAAGAATTGATAAAGGTCGAAAAGACAGTTCCACAAAGTATCTCCTCCGAATATCAAGAGCTCCGAATCAATGCAGTCCACTCCAGGTGCGCGGTTTCGTTTCAATCTATGCATGACCTTAGTTTTCAATTCTTCATGGGATGGATCTTCAGTGCAAATCTCCGCAGTCTGTATTAGAGGTGGCTCAACAACAGTCTGTGACGCATGATGAACATCAAGCATCTCAGTAAAGTGTCCACTCCATGCGTCAAGTACTGCGTCGATGTTGACACAGAGGTTTCCATCCCGGTCCCGAATGGCGGTTGACGTAGGCCTGAAAGTATGGTGCAGTTCGTTTGTAATTTGTTGTAATTCCTTTAAAGAACTTACGCGAACTGCGCTCATTGCTGAGTTATTGTACTTTCAGAACCTCGGCCTTCCACCATTCTCGCTTCTTCCATCTACAAATTCGCTTATATAGCTGCCCTTCTTGCAAGAGCAGCCTTGTTTTTCCTCGCGATTGTGAGACGTTGTTGCAATTTACTATGGGCTATGTTTTGTTGCTTAACCGAATTATAAAGGGTAGTTGATAATTTACTAGCGAACTTGGCTTGTACATTTCACACGACGTGAGAAAAATATTACTCGTATATACATGTATTTTTTATGAAGTTATGCTATTTATATAA
The DNA here is from genome assembly GCA_951394425.1 of Tipula unca. NCBI lineage: Eukaryota > Metazoa > Arthropoda > Insecta > Diptera > Tipulidae > Tipula > Tipula unca. The sequence goes on from OX596382.1 coordinate 729,061, forward strand.
TTTCGATCGATTGATAACTTCTTCATTTCAGATAAATTATAAAAATAATTTTATTTTAAATTTGGTTTGTGTTGAAGAAATATGGAAATATCAGTTGATTCAGTTAATTCAGATAATTTAATTAATTCACCTCAATTGAATGCGCTATATGTAAAACTCACAAATATCTCATTTTATCAAGAAGATTTTCACTAAGAATTATGCATTAGCCATGATAATATTTTTCAATTGAGTACGACTGTGTCTTTTCTGTACAATTTTGTAGAAATATATAACGAAAGCTCTCACTAATAATCACTAACGGGCCTGGTTGTAGAAAAAAATGAAGCTTTATATTCTATATAGGTACTCAAATTTATATATTGAATAGCTCCTAGTTTTAATTTCACCAAATAAACTAGGCTTATACAAATAAAGAATAATTAAATATAAGATGTATCTTTATCATAATTTTCATAACATTATAGATATATTAATACAGCTTTAGCTGAAAATGTGCTGAATATCGCGAATCAGGTTCTTTAGCACTAAAATAATTTTAAACCACAATTTTATTTATAATATAAGCCATCCAAGCTTGTTTCTTAAATGTCTCATATTTTCAGTAAGAGTATTATTATGATGTAATATACATCTGGTAGAAGGAATTATTTATATTTAATTATTTAACTAATTTATAGATTAATTTGATCGGTGGAATTAAAACTAGGTTCAAATCAAGATATATACAATTCATATTAGTGAATAAATTTTAAAATTAATTATATTTTTAATCATAATTGACCAAACATTTAAATCAAAAAGTTTCGTAGCAACTGTAAAAAAATTTGACAATAATGGAGGCTTTATTAAAGTGACTTTAATTTTCGTCCATATAAATATGTACATACACATTTTTGCTTGTATGTTGAATGTGAAATGAAAATTAGTCAGACAAGAGATGATTATTATAGAAATTTATTTCCTTATGTATTAAAAACTATGTTATGATACTCTCTTGTCCTCATGTACATAATAAAAATTTAAAAAAGGATTCACCAGAAGACAACATATACCCAATTATAGTATATTATGTATAGAACTGTTTTCCAAAATTTTAAATTCTTAAGTTTATTATATTTTACTGAGAAAAAATATTATAAATTCGGTTTTTTTAATTATTGTCATTTTTAGAATACATATAATATTATATCCTTATATCTTGATCTCACATAAAAAATTATTTTTCTGTTATTTTATGAAATAAAAAGGACATGTGTCAATTTTATTATAAAATTAAAAGTACATACCATATTTTGCTATTGTTTATTTCAAAAATACTAAAATTATAAGAGTTAGTTGTAAGGATGTTTCATCAACTTTATATTTTATTCCCAATGGCTTTGTAAAAAGTATATGTGTATTTACTAAAGGTTTGAGTCACATGTTTTTATTTATGTTTGAGAGTCTTTAAAATAGATAATGTAGTTTACTATTATTCTATTTAACAATGCATATGGATTTCACTGTATATATGCCGAAAATAATTGGAAATACTATTAGAAACATATATCTATACATCAATAGATCAAAATAATCGTATTGTTCTATCTATAAAGCAACATTGAATTTTTTGATTTCAAAAACGTATAAATAAAATAATTTTCGAAACGAAGCTTTAGAAAATTCTGCTGTTGTATATATCATGTATAATGTAATATGTATATGTAATTGGATAGATCTTTGAGTTATCACTATGCATATACACTCGAATTGTACATATGTATATATATATTTTCCTTACCAAAAAATCCACTTTAAATAACCCCCAAAAAATCATAGTGTGGGTTTTATTATCATCCGCATTCAATACACATTTCACAGAGTTTTCATTAGACATACAGAAAAACATATATCTACACTTCCGGAATCATAAAATCTAAAATCAGAAATACGATAAACTTACGAAACTACAGAACAACATAACATACATATACAGGAAAATCCCATAAAAATAAAACAATGTAAATCTATTTTGGATGGAAATTCTTCGTTTTGTTTTTTTGTTTTTCTTCATGATGATGGGATATCCATGAAAATCCTTAATATAATCCACTGAAGACAACTTTTTTGTTTTCTTAATGTTGTTGTGGTGTAGTATATAGTATTTTCTTTATTTATTTATTTATCTGTTTATGAAGAGACACAACATTTACTTTCCAATGTACAAATAGGAAACTGATAAGAGAGCGTAGATAAATATAAGGAAAACAAGTTGAAAATGTTTTTGTTGTGTGTTTTTTCTTCTGGTTCAGGGTTTATTATATAATAAGAAACTTTTCGTTTTTAATTATAAATTTTAATGTATATAAAATTGAATATTAAAAATTCGATATTATATATTATATAATATTTAAGTTTATATTTATCACGAAATTTTCTAGTCATATACGATGCTTTGAATATATCAAATAGCGCAAACGAATAAAGCTGTTAAATGTCAGTAAACAATTTAAAAAGTTTAAATGAAAAAGTTTTCTAATTACCACAAGGGATGCTAAATTAAAACGCTACTTAAACCTATCTTTTGGGTTTAAGTTTAAATTGTCTGAGAAATAAGACTTTGCCATTTTACACCAGTTCTCAAATCACGCAAAATTTGTTTACCATATAGAAGATTGCCAATCAATAGTTTTACATTTTTTCATACTAAACATTTCGATTTTTTGTTATAAATTATTTAATGGACGTGGGAGTTTATTAATGTAACGTGGGAGAAGATTGATTGACAAATTTAGTCCGACACTAAAGAGAACAGGCGGGAAAGTTAAATGTGATGGCGTGTACAATTTACCGTACTCGTACGATGGTGATGTGAGTCGTTCCTTTAATATCTTTATTTGGCTTTTTCTGCTATATCCATCGCATAGTTGTTTTCTCTAATTGTCCCTCAGTCATATGAACTTCTGTGTCTTTAAGTGCCTGGTTGCGTGTTCTAGGTGCAACCAAGACTAAATCTAAAACTCGTGCCTCCGGTCTAATCCAAGAGCTTAATTTTAAAAGTTTCTAGTACTTTCACATCAAATTTATAATTGCGAATACCGACATTTTCAATTAAAAGAAAAGTTAATCCAATCTTTACTACAAAATTACGAAAATATTGTATGTGCAATTTGTGTGTTGTAATTTTCTCATTACATAATTTGTATAGTTATTTTACTTTCGTCATGATACAGTTTTAAATAAACTGAAAAATTATTCAATTAAGTAAATTTAAAATAATTTAAAATTTTTTGATGCGTTCAAATCTAATTTGGCCAAAATTGCATGATTGTTCGCTCATTTTGAGATGTTCGAATATTTTGATTGTTCGTTGATTTAATCTGTCTGATATAATAACTGAGACATTTCCTTACTGTACAGCTATGTAAAGAACTAACATGTCCTCATGATGTTGTTAATCAACGTCGAGACAAATCTCTAAAAATTGTAAATTTTGTTTCATAATTATCGTTAAAATAAGGCATGATATAATATCCAAACACGCCAAGCTTGCCTACTGAAGGTTGAATTTTTAGTAGATATTTTATTTTTTATATTTATTTGATAGCTGGAAGTATACGAACATTTTATTAAGGAATCATTGGGATTAATTTATGTATTTGATATTAGAGCTAAGATATTTTCCTTCCTAGACCTATTTAAATTTTAACTATGTATGGAAATATAAACTTTTAATTATGTGGAAATCAAAATAAAGGTAAATTGTATTTATTCCATTATTTGTTTCATTGATGAAAAAATTAACACGAAATTTGTTAAAATTCTAAATCAAAACACAATAATTTTTCAATTAATTTCAATTTCTGAAATTGTTACTTTCATTAATAAATATAAAAATAATATTTATTTTTTGAGCTTTAATTTTAAATTTTTAAATTAAATATTAGTTTTGAATGCATCTTTCATTTTTTGAATACTTTTCTTGATTCAATTATAAATTAGAAAATGAATTGGTATTTCATTTTTCGTTTAACAAAATACCAAATTAATAAAATTTATATGTAAATATCAAATCGTTCATTTTAACGTTGACACCATAAAAAGTTAATTCTGAAGTTTTATCTTCTGATTATTGTTAACTGCGTATAACCCTCTCGAGTCAAGCTGCTCATCGAGTTGTAGGCCGACGAACATGTCGATAGACTGACAGCTTGTGATTTTCCATTTTTTTATGTTTATCGTAACTATTGCTATATACACTATATATGTTATATATGTTATGCATGTTACATTCCACATTAAGAAGCCTATAGGGTGATTTAACATTATTTGATTAATTGTGAATGAAATGATTGAATAAATAAATGACAACCGCGGTTCTATAAAGCAACAAGTTTTTCCAGTTATCAAATGCCGCATGAAGGAGAAGTGTTTTTCTGAAACGACTTTTCCATTTTTTTTATGTTTATCGTAACTATTGCTATATAGTGTGTTATGCATGTTACATTCCACATTAAGAAGCCTATAGGGTGACTTAACATTATTTGATTAATTGTGAATGAAATGATTGAATAAATAAATGACAACCGCGGTTCTATAAAGCAAATTTTTTCCAGTTATTAAATGCCGACATTTTTATAGGAATCAAAAGTTGACAACAAACAATTGGATGCTTCGAGACATCCTAAAGCTTTGTTGTCGTTTGAAAATGTCACTGTAAATATTCTTATTATCCAAATACAATTAACCTCATTTATACAACCCACCAGGTATAATTTTCATTCTTCCAATTCCAACTTTTAACACGATAATATACCATTTCTAGTACATATCGTCAGAATGTGTTATTATTGGTGTGGTTTGATTTGATGATTCTGGCAATGAATATTATTGAACATATGCTGGTGGAAAGTAGATTTAGTGAAAATAAAAAGAGTTTAGTTTGAATCGTTAGGAGTTCTGTTGGTTCTAAAAGCAACTCTGAAGTTGGAAATTTTTAAATTGGCCTAAATTGGAATTTAGTTTTATAAAACTGAAGGAGAAGTGTTTTTGTGAAACGATTGCTTGTAAATCGAGGGAAGATTTAGTGTAATTTGATGTACCAGATCGTATTATTTTCGGAATTAATTTTCATTTCCGTCCAATTTTCAGCATATATAGTAGGGCCCTGAACTGTGAAAAACTAATGTTCTAAATTAAAAGGCACATTTATAATTCGTTAATTTCTGTTTTTTTACTGACATATAACCAATTCGGATCAGGAACAATTCATTGTTGAAAATTCGCTTCGTTTGTTAATGAGGAAATCTCAAATTATCCACGAAACATAAAAAAAAGGATAATTAAAGTCATTAAACAAAACATATTTTATTTTTAAAATCAAATTAAAATCCTTTCCATCAAATTTCACCAAAACAAAGATAAAGCGGCGGCGGCTCGGGCACCCCTTTCGGTTTCGATGCGTATATAGATATTTAAAATAAAAATAAAAACAAAAAAAAAATGTTACAATTTTATAGGTATCATGTAATATAATCCTTTAAGGATTAAAAAGGGTTAATTTATTTATTTTAATTTAATTCGTTTTGTTTTATGTTGTTGCTGTTGTTTTTTTGCTCGTCTACAAATATTAAAGGTTTTTAAATGTTTCTTCTTTATTTTTATTTTTCAAATATTCTTTAAGTTTCATTTCTTTTAGTTCTTGTGTACATATTATCATTAAGAACACCAGTTGTTCAGTTGAGCTATTTTCTACTTATTTTTTTTTATTAAACCTTTAAGTTTTTATTATGAAAGAAAATGTTCATGTTTCAGTCATAAAACAACTGAGATAAATTAGTTTATTCAACTTATTAGCGTAATTGCGGTGTTAGCAAGGGTAACATGAATGACATTAAAAATAAATTCATTCAACCTGTATATATACTCGTAAATATCAATAAATATTTAAAAAGCTAAATAGATTAAAAATCAACAACTAAACATCTTAATATGATATTATATATATCTATACAAAATATACAATCTTCTTAACATTTAACAACAGCAACAACAACAACACTATCGTAAATAAATAATTTGTGAAAGGAAAATGTATATATGTACATACAAATGTATGTATAGAAAAAACACTCAACAAGTGATATGATATCACCTATATATGTATATATATATATATATATATATATATATATATATATATATATATATATATATATATATATATATATATATATATATATATATATATATATATATATATATACATATATATACCGGGTGTTTTTTTTAAACTGAGACGATCAAATATCTCGAAAAATAGCCACTCTACGGAAAAAATGTCCATAATCAAAATTTAATCATACCGCGGGGGAAATACATTAGTGCAAAAAAAAAAGTCCCCCCACCCCCGCTTTGTAGGTGGGGCGGGGGTAACTTTTAAACTAAGATAGGAAGCCATATTTTTTATTGCAGATACGGATTCTACGACTAAAAGTACGTATGATTTGAATAAAATATTTTGTTCGGTTCATGATAGATGGCGTTGCAATCGACGAAATTCAATTTTTTCAATTTCTTCTTCTTAGAACACACGCATTCGATTCTGCAATACGTTTGAAATAAAAAACATCACGTTTTCATTGGAAATACTCGAAATTCGTCATCAAAACAATTTATTCAGTTTTGTAAATCTAAATAAGTGTTCAAAATGATGGCCTGAATTTTGTATTTTTCAAATTTAATAATAAAACTTGAAATTAATTTTGAACACTTATTTAGATTTACAAAACTGAATAAATTGTTTTGATGACGAATTTCGAGTATTTCCAATGAAAACGTGATGTTTTTTATTTCAAACGTATTGCAGAATCGAATGCGTGTGTTCTAAGGAGGAGAAATTGAAAAAATTGAATTTCGTCGATTGCAACGCCATCTATCATGAACCGAACAAAATATTTTATTCAAATCATACGTACTTTTAGTCGTAGGATCCGTATCTGCAATAAAAAATATGGCTTCCTATCTTAGTTTAAAAGTTACCCCCGCCCCACCTACAAAGCGGGGTGGGGGGACTTTTTTTTTTGCACTAATGTATTTCCCCCGCGGTATGATTAAATTTTGATTATGGACATTTTTTCCGTAGAGTGGCTATTTTTCGAGATATTTGATCGCCTCAGTTTAAAAAAAACACCCGGTATATATATTCCCCTCTTATATCTATTCTTGTATTACATAAAATACCTTTCAAGAAAAATAAAGCAACAACATCGAAAACAAATTTCAAAAAAAAAAATATCAATATAAGAGGAAATACGGAAAATCATAAAATTAACACCTTTTCCGTTTTTCTAATTCAATGAATTTAGGGGTCGGGACGGGAGCTAAGCGGATAAATAGAAAATGAAAACGACTAACAAAATAGCAGACTCATTTGAAAATTGAATAAATCAATCAATTCAATGAAAAAGTGGTTGGTTATATTGTGCGTGCGAAAATGTTCTCTAAATCAAATTTAATACTCAATTTAACATACAATAAACGTTTGTGCATGCGGAAAATAGGGAAAATTTGTGTTAGGATAATTTAAAGGCAATTAAATGATTATTCAATTTATATGTATATTGGATACGATTGATATTTATATTCATATATACATATTTGGTGTGTTATAACGATGCTCAAAAAGGATATATCTATTACTGTTGCACGCTGCTGCTGCGGATGGAAAAATGGATTTTTGTCATAAATTTTTCGTTTAATCTACAATGGTTTGGGATTTTGGGAAATAGATAAATAGAGTAACGAGTTAGTTTTAGAGTAATATATGTATATAGCTCTCTATGGATATATATGTACATATAATATATAGTAAATGAATTTTGTTTATATGTATATACAGTTGTAGTTTCAAGTGTATAAAGTATTTAATTTTTAAATTCAATTCATCACAGGCATGACGCATAAAATGCAATCAAATAAAGATACTCTTGTATTTCTTTATTTTTTTTATTAACAGTAAATACTTCTTATACACATAACTAAAAAATCTCAATAACAACAACCGTATTAATAATGATCATAATAATAAAAATAATAATATTTCATGTGTTTCCCTCGCCACTTGTACCTTTTTATAATGGGAAAATGGTTGTCGAATCCATTCCCCTCTTGTATATAAAATACCCGTCATATATATGTATATACATATATACTAATACTACTTATATTCTCTTGTTTAACAGTTAGCCCTCTTCCACAATTACAACACGAAAATAAAACAAAAATACTTACATGTGGAAAACATACTCCACATATTATAAGGGGTGTTAAATTTTCAGCAATAAATCATTTTCAATTTTTTCTTCTGAGTATACATATGTATTTATATACATATATACGAATGTACATGGATTTTAGAATTTTCATTTTTCTTGTTTTTTTATTTTGTTTTAATTTTTGTACAGAAAAGTGTAAGTCGTTTTTATTTCAAAAAAGCTTCAAAGTAGCACACGTAGTTATGACATGTTATGTTTTGTACATTTTTCATATTGTATGTACATATATGTATATCGTATACGAGATGAAAAAAATTAAATGGGAAATTTTTATGATCTTATATCGTTGAAAAGGAAATTTAAAAGATTTATATTTTAAAATAAAAATTAAAAACGACCATAATTTCGTTTATATATTTATATATATGTACATATATATATATATATATATATATATATATATATATATATATATATATATATATATATATATATGTGTATGAAATTCTGGTGCTAAATAATAGTTTTTTATATCTGATGCTATTTATAATGTTTCTACTGTATATACCTTTCTATACATATATGTATTCGTAAATATATGAACCTAAAATACATGGATGGTACATCCTAATATCTATTATTATTTTATGCATGGAAAATACCTTAGAAAATTGAAAATCCCAGCATAAATTATTAGCAGTGTACATGAATTCCCTGAGAATAGCATATCGGAAAATGGATTATTTGTTACATATTATGATTACATATACATACATATATATTCGTTTATATAACAATACATAAATTATATTTCAATTTTCATCGCTTATATACAATGAACATAGTATATACAGTTCTAGTGGAAAGGCAGAGAGAAAATACATAATAAATTTTCCAACAACAAATTTTTCTATATGGATAGAATATATTCTATTAAATTTATGACGATAACTCTATAAAACTAGAATAAATATCTATTTTTTATGTATATATGTATGTGTGTATGGTATATGTTCATTTGGTGTTTCAATATTGCGGATTGTCTTTGGTGTCGTATATAAAATAGTTTTATTATAACACTAATAAACTAAATTATTTTATATTACATACATACATATATACGAATCATTACTTCTACCACTGTATCACGTCTTAATTGTTCATCCATATCAAGATTCTGAAACGTGTTGTCATTATTGTATATACTTATTGTATATATATATATATATATATATATATATATATATATATATATATATATATATATATATATATATATATATATATATATATATATATATATATATATATATATATATATATATATATATATATATATATATATATATATATATATATATATATATATATATATATGTAGAATCTGTTTTCCATCTAGATATTTTATTCAAACAATTAACAAAACAATTACATTCTAATTACAATATTAATTAAAACCGCGCGCGAGACAAAAAACAAAAAAAGCTTCGCACAACTTAACTTTTACTTTATTTAAATTTATTTAATAAATATTTTTTTTTTTATTACGTCTTTGTCGTCGACTTTTTTTTTATTTCATTTACATATTTTTTTTTGTAGTCTTATACGAATCAACAAATATAAAATTAAAAAAAAATTATTATTTAAAAATAACAAAATATAAATAAATTTTAACGTGACAAAAACCATCGTTTTATCTTTCAGTGGAAGAGAGAAAAATAAATATTACGCGACATACAAAAAACGGTAAAAAAAAGTTTTAATTATTATAAGAAAATTAATAAATTTTGTTAGTTTTTACTTCACTTTGTGCCAATGTGTGTATCGTGTGCACGAGATGTATGGCAATTTTGTATCAGATTAATGAATTGTATATATGTATGTACATAGTTATGTATGTTTATATATATATTTGAATTCGATAAGTTCTGCTGGTAAACAATAATTTGTTTGTGCGAATGAACGCACTTTCTAAGTTTTAATTAAATTCAAGATTGAGGATTTATTCAATTCAAATTTATCACAAGTTTTCCATTGAACCTATTCCACTGAACTTTATTTGAAGGTCACGGTTTGTAAGTGTTTGGTATAAACTGTATTCTTCCAAGCACTCATATTTTCCAGTGCTAGACAGTTTTCGTGTGTTTTACTATGTGAGTGCTTGGAAAGATCGATTAAATTTTAGTATCGAATTTGTACTTTTTATAAAATCAGGTAAACAATTTAAACTTAAAAATTATAATTTTTAAGTCTAAATTGTTTACTTGTACTTCTGAATATTTTTCAGCAAGCAAAAACGTATAAATTCGATATCAATCAACATCCGTATCCAGCCGTACATTCAGGAAACAATCACGTTTCGGGTAACCGAATTAATCGCCGTACCGAATTATTCGGTTGTTAAACACTTTTTACTCAAGAGTTGCGAAAACCTGTTAAATTTTTTCATCTCAACTAAGAAAGAAGTCGTGGCCACCTCTTTTTCTATTGATTTTACAACTTATTTCTGTTCATAGAATCTAATAGACATGCGGTTGAAATAATCGATTGGGTGAAAATGCATTTGTTGAAACTGCTGATCGATTAAAATAAAAGAGCGCTGTTAAACCAACCTACTTTACATGTTTGGTATAATCTTATTTCGTTTGCCTTATATATTCTGATGTAATTGCACAACCGAATTATCGATGGTTTGGTTCATTCAACCGAATGTGGTGTTGCCAAATCTTTACGCCAACAACCTCAATTCGTTTAGATATTATTCAAAACTACTTCATTCAATTAATTACTTCTGAAATTGAAATATAATATTACTTTAAATTATATTATAAATATGTGCAATATTATTTAAAGTAATTATTGTATTATAGGATTTGTTTCCTAATTAATGTTGCTTGTCCAATTCGGACTTCTCAAGTTAAAACACCAAAACACAATAATATTCAATTAATTAATTTTGGTTTGATTTGTATACCATTTATTTTTTATGTACACGTATTTTATTTATTTATAATTTATTTATTTATTTAATTTAATTTATTTTAATATTTAATTTATATATTTATATATATATGTATGTACCACCACTCGCACATGTGACATTTGCAAAAACTAAAAACGCAATATGGATGACAATATTTGTGTTGTCTTGTTTTTGTTGTATGACGTCGCCTTCGTGTTCGTTTTGTGTTGAAGGAACACATGCGCCGGCGACGGTGAACATTGCACTTTTTGTTAAGTGTTGCATCACCGAACATTGTTGTTCGTGGTGATGTTGTTAGATGGCGGACTTGTTTTACTATAAATGTTTTATAGTAATGGTTCGGTTATTAGATAGTGGTGGTTGGATAGATGGATATGTGATGGGGTTAGTGAACGCTTAATTCAAATAAGTTGGATTATATTTGAATTTCACTAATTGTTTTGTTTGTGGCAGAATCGAATATCGGTGAGTCGAATATTCGAGCTGCTACAGTACCCCCTCTCCAGATGAGAAACCATGGTTTTGAGACGTTATACGTTGAACCGGACGGTTTTATATCGTTTGCTGGCTGATATCTGGTCAGCCGTGTTGAGAATACCGTAGGCCGGTTTCAATCTGTCTATGGAGATTGAGTGATGCTTGTCTTTGATTGAGACAATGAATTGCTTGCGTAAGCGGCCTATAACTTTGTATGGCCCATCGTATGGAGATTGTAATCCAGTTTGAACCTTATCAACCCGGACAAAGACGTAATCGCAATTGTTGAGCGATTTTGGAACGAATATGTTGCTTTCATTCGTTGGTGTTGTTGCCGTGGGGATAAGATTTTGCATGGTGGTGCGGAGTTGGTCGATGACTGTGTCGGTTGTGGATGGAGACGGTAGAGGATGTTCGACGAAGAACTCACCGGGTAGCTTGATGGTTTGACCGTAAACCATTTCGGCTGGTGAGCACTTCAGATCTTCTTTAACCGTTGCTCGAATACCAAGTAGAACGATTGGTATTTCGGAGCTCCAGTGAATTGTGTTGCCTCGGGCCTTGAGAGCAGCTTTGAGCTGTCGGTGGAAGCGTTCGACCATGCCATTGGCTTGTGGGTGGTAAGCCGTTGTACGTATACGATGCGAGCCGAGGAGTTTCGTTAACTCCGAGAAGAGCTTCGACTCGAATTGGGTTCCTTGATCAGTGGTGATGTCAAGTGGAACGCCAAATCGTGATACGTAGTTTTGCACGAATGTGATGGCAATGGTTGCTGCAGACATGTCGCTCATGCAGTACGCTTCTGGCCATCGAGTGAAACGATCGACACAGGTGAGTAAATATGAGTATCCATTGGATGGAGGAAGTGGTCCTACGACATCCAAATGAATGTGCTCGAATCGACCAGGTGGAATTGCGAATTGTCCAAGAGGCGATTTTGTGTGTCGCTGGACTTTTGATTTTTGGCAGGATAAACAGGATTGTGCCCAATGGGTCACGTCTTTGTTTATGCTGGGCCAAAAGTATCGAGCAGTAATCAATTTACGAGTTGCGCGGACACCAGGATGTGGGATACCGTGTAGTGTGTCGAAGATGGTTCGACGTAGTTGCTCTGCGATGTACGGGCGATTTGCACCCGTAGATGTTTCGCAGTAGATTTCGAGGCCAGGTAGTGTGAAAAGCTCCAGTTTCAGTGATGAACTGGCGTGACAAGCAGAACCAGAAAGTAAATTCTGAAGTTCCAAGTCTGCTTTTTGCGCTTGTGCGATCTTGTTGCAGTCGAAGTGAGTCTCGACTGTGGCCGTTTCGTTTGATGTTGTGCGCGAAAGTGTATCCGCGACAACGTTTTCGGTACCTTGAACATGCTGGATGTCCGTGGTAAATTGACTAATATAATCCAAGTGGCGTGCTTGCCTTGGATTGCGTTCAGTTTTAGACTGAATTGCTCGAGTGAGAGGCTTGTGGTCGGTGTAAATTGTGAAGTCCCGACCCTCGACAAAATATCTGAAGTGTTTGATTGCTAGATATATTGCGAGTAATTCCCGATCGAATGCAGAGTATTTCTTTTCGGCATCCGAGAGCTTCTTTGAGAAGAATCCCAGGGGCTCCCAACACTTGTCGTTGTACTGTTGCATGACTGCTCCGACAGCAGTGTTTGATGCATCAGTAGTTATGCTGAGCTTTGAGTCGCTCAGTGGATGAGACAAGAGTGTTGTGCGTGCCAATTCAGCCTTGAGTGACGTGAATGCGTGTTGACATTCGTCAGGCCAAGAGAAGTTCTTGGCTGTTTTGGGCTTACGTAGTAGTACTGCCAGGTGGCTGTGAATTGGGTTGAGTATTTCAGCGAGCTTTGGTATAAATCGGTGGTAGTAGTTGACCATGCCGATGAATCGCTGAATACTTTTGATTGAGGTTGGAGCTGGGAATTCTTTAATGGCATTGATTCGGTCTTGTGACGGAAGGATGCCATTACCGGTGATCTTGTGGCTGAGGAAATCAAGAGTGGATGCGCCGAAGACGCATTTTGAGGTCTTGATGTGAACATCAAACTCGACAAGTCGTTGGAAAAGTGTTTCCAGATGGAGTTTGTGTTGTTCCTCAGTTTGAGATGCCACAAGAATGTCGTCTATGTAGACGAAAACGAAGTCGAGATCTCGAACGACTTCGTTCATGAAGCGCTGAAACGTTTGTGCGGCATTGCGTAATCCAAATGGCATTCGGGTGTATTCGAAGAGGCCAAATGGTGTGGTGATTGCCGTTTTGAAAACGTCTTCAGGTGCCACGGGAATGTGGTGATAACCTCTGATGAGATCAAGTTTGGAGAAAACTTTGCAGCCATGCAAGTGCATGGTGAAGTTTTGAATGTGGGGTATCGGGTAGCGATCCGGTATCGTAACCGTGTTTAAACGCCGATAGTCCCCACATGGCCTCCAGTCTTGATCTTTCTTCTTGACCATGTGAAGTGGACAAGAAACGGAAGATGTCGATGTTCGACAAATTCCTAATTCCACCATGTGTTGAAATTCTGCTTGTGCAGCTTTGTGACGCACCTGATCTAGTCTGCGTGGTCTCGACACGGGCAGATGGCCTTCCGTGACGATGTGATGAACCACGTTGTGTCGGACTGGCATTTTGTAGTTCGGCTCTGCTGTAAGTAGTGGGTACTTTTTGAGCAGAGTGCCGTAGCCGTTGTCGATGTTGAAATGGATCGGTGTTGGTGTGTTAACACGAGCCATTGTGGCGTTTATTGACAGCTTTGTAGCTGGGTCAATCAGCCGTTTGCGTTTGACATCGACAAGAAGTCCGAATTTGCTTAGAAAATCGGCGCCAATGATCGGACGGTTCACTGCAGCTAGTATAAAAGCATGCGTGAAGGTTCGTTTGAGTCCGATATCCACGTTAAGCAATTTTGTGCCGTACGTGTGGATGATTGAACCATTGGCAGCCGATAAGACTAGATCTGAATTTCGATTGGCTAATGAGTATTTCATTCTGAAATTCATTGCTGGAATAACCGAAAGGTCAGCGCCAGTGTCGACTAGGTAGGTGAGTTTGTTGTGTCTATCGTACACAAACAAACGTGACGTATAGGGTGTGTTTGTGGTCAGGGGAGGCATGTTGCTCTCAACCCGTGACTCTAATAGTTTTTTTGTGAGTCAATGTCCATTTTTACGGCGGCCGCGGACGTCGATGGTTGCGACGTGATGAAGTTGCACGGTGGCGTGCATTTTCGCGCGGCTCTACCAAACTTTGCGTGAAACCAGCAATTACCGTGTCGGTATGTGTTGTTGCTGGGACTGCGGATTCTTTTTGTGGAGGGAGCTCGTCGCCCACGCGAACGGCTTCGACCTCGAAAAAGTTCGTCGAGTCTAGACTCGATTCTCGCCAGTCTTGCTTCGAGTGTGTTTGGTGCTTGTGTTGTTGAACGGGGAGTTCTGTCTCCACTGCGTTCATTTTGTGGTTGTCGCCGGTATGGTACATTGACTTGACTGACGCTTGGTTGGTGGATGTTAATGACATCATACATTTTGTCGTCAATTTGTTATAATTTTTTTTTAAATAGTGAGAAAAATTATAAGGCGGAATGGTTACCGTGTAATTACGTTTGAAGGCCGGGATATTCCTTCGGCTTAACTCCCTTGTGACGAGATACCCCCGAATATGGAGTTCCTTGCGTCCTACCTTATATTGGGGGGGCTCGTTGAAATGTGTGGCAAAAAAAATTCAGAAAATGCAAGGTGAAATTGGAACAGCGGATTTTATGTGCAGCGAGAAACCGACCAGTGTGTGTGAAAAATGGATGGGTGCGCACGTGGTGGTGAAAAATATATATATGAATATGAAAATTTTACAGTAAGAAAATGATTCTACGTTAAGAAAAACAAAATGAATTTACGTTAAAAATAATAACAAAAAAAATGATTCTACGTTAATAATTAAAATTTTGCAATGAAAGTACAAGAAAAAAATTTTGTATATATATAAAAAAAACTTTGTACCGGTTTAATTGTTGTTATTCCTGCTGCTGCTGATGATCCTGCTGCGTTGCGGTGAGGGTTGGTCGCGTCACCGTTGTTATTTGTCCCACGGTGTCCCTCGTTGTTGCGTGGAATGGCCCTACGCACGTCTCCGCTTAAATTTTTTGTATCCCTCGGTGCGTGGGTGGGACGTCCCCTACTCCACGTTTTTTTTTACTGTCTTCCCACGCGGTTATTATTTTTTAGATGCACTTGTCACGGAATATTATAGGAATTGTATGTTGCGTGTTTTATTTATTTAATGCGGTAAAAACCGCCGTCGATTGGTCACCACTTATAGGATTTGTTTCCTAATTAATGTTGCTTGTCCAATTCGGACTTCTAAAGTTAAAACACCAAAACACAATAATATTCAATTAATTAATTTTGGTTTGATTTGTATACCATTTATTTTTTATGTACACGTATTTTATTTATTTATAATTTATTTATTTATTTAATTTAATTTATTTTAATATTTAATTTATATATTTATATATATATGTATGTACCACCACTCGCACATGTGACATTTGCAAAAACTAAAAACGCAATATGGATGACAATATTTGTGTTGTCTTGTCTTTGTTGTATGACGTCGCCTTCGTGTTCGTTTTGTGTTGAAGGAACACATGCGCCGGACACGGTGAACATTGCACTTTTTGTTAAGTGTTGCATCACCGAACATTGTTGTTCGTGGTGATGTTGTTAGATGGCGGACTTGTTTTACTATAAATGTTTTATAGTAATGGTTCGGTTATTAGATAGTGGTGGTTGGATAGATGGATATGTGATGGGGTTAGTGAACGCTTAATTCAAATAAGTTGGATTATATTTGAATTTCACTAATTGTTTTGTTTGTGGCAGAATCGAATATCGGTGAGTCGAATATTCGAGCTGCTACAGTATATTACTCTAGTTTTTTAGGAATATAGTTAGTTGAATGAAGTAATTTGGAACAATATCTTAGTGAATTGTAGTTTTATAAATATTTAGCAAGAGTTCAAATGATATTATAGAATCCCTCAAATCAAAAATAAACAAATTCCTTTAATAATGTTTTTATTTCAATTACTCTAAAATGTATGTATAGGTTAAAATATAATTTGTACATAAGTACATATTTTGAATTTTATCTTGTAAAATTACAAAAAAAAAGTTTTTTCGACTTGATTTGGATACACACAAAATGCATTTGGTCCATCTTTTTTCACTCTTCACATACATATTTGGAAACTGTAACTTTCAGTTGATCTTAAATTAAATTTTATCCGAGATGTTTAAGCTATATTTTGAGCCGTTAATGAAGTTGTACATACATATGTATATACTATATAAAAAATATAAAACACATAATATAGTAATACGCAATTTTAAGTTATATTTTCACCAATTGTATATAAAAAATGGAGCTGGAAAATAATTTGAATTAATATTTCCAAACTAAATAAATTAACAAAATTTAGAACACAACTTAAATTATAGAAATTTCCCACTTTTTTAATTAAATAACTCTGAAATATTACTGCACTGGTAGTATTGGTAGTCGAAACTGTTCCTAATAAAACTTAAGGTGATTTAATGAGACCCAAAGTTAAATCTTCTTTGGCGATTGAGTCAAAGCTTCCGATAAATGAATATCGTTTGCAGTAACAAAAAATTGTTAATTTGGTCACCACAACTTTGTTAAAGGTTCTGATAACCGGTACTGCAAATAGAGCAATCAGTCTCTCATTACACAAGCAAAGAAAGTTAATCTATTATACGCATCTCACCAAGAATGCAAAATTTTTATTAACCAATTTTAATTGTTTGAATTAATAATTATTTTATTTATAAGATCCTAAATTTCACCTTATTTGTGTGAATATTTAGTATTAAACTTATTTTGTTCATATTCCCAAAGAACAACATCCAATTTTGTTATATTTTATTACGTATACAGAATATAACTTTCTTTACTTTTCTTTAACATAATAGAATGTTTGTAGTAAGAACATCACAACGCAACCAATGTAAAATTTTCGGCAATTCTTTCTCAGTCACAATAAGCGAGATGAACGAATTGCAACCGAATAAAAATTTAATAAAAACGGAGTTGAAAATTAAGAGAAGTTGCTGCAACCACCTGAGTATTAGTGTCCACCATAATTTGTTGGGGGCAATCCCATTTCAATTACTGTTATCGAAATTATGTTATAAAAACTAATATTCATTCATAACAACGTAAGATGTTTTCTTGCAATCTCATGCCAACGTATTATTTTTCTCAGTGTACGTTATGTTCCGGCTAGTTATGTCATAGCCACTGGCGTTGAATTCTATGGTTTTTCATTAGACAGGCTGTAAATTGCTAGTATTCACCAATTAGTCTCAAGTTATTATTAACTATTATTAGCCGCAGTTGGAATATATATCTTAAAACTAGAAATCATATACATAATTTTAGGTATAGTTTATATTATTGACACTGGCTTTGATACGAAGAAAACAAACTTGAATAGATAGAATAAAATAATTCCAGTTCTCAATGTTTCAAAATACTTTAATATATTGAAAATTAGGAAAAAATATATCAATTACAAATATTGATGAGGTTTCAATATTTGCAAATCTTGCTATAGTAAAATATCTAGAGTACGAATGGAATTTTTAATTTTTTTTTTTTAAATATTAGATTTCTAGCTGTTTCATATTAAAAAGCAACAGATAACAAATTTCTATACAGCTTTTAGCTTTAAATCATGAAACGTAAAATTTTCAATAATTATCTATATTGATTTTATCTATTGGCACGGCAAAATTCATGTGAACAAGGCATCATAGGAAATAGCAAATTTACATAACATGATCCTTTTTAACCCAACTTTACTTCTGTACATATATTAATTCATATAAGTAAGCCTTTTGTAGATCTAGCGCCAAGTTTTCTGCTGAAAAATTAGTGAGCATATCTGCAGTAAATACATACTTGTACATATATAAAAATTTATTTAATATATCCTTTCTTGATACATCATAAATTCAGAGCATGGATATGTTGTTTAAATATAGTCAATTGAATATCCATCGTAACTATATATCCCTTATCTATTTACAATTATGTATATTATATCTACATAGGAAAACTAGAACAAACGAGTGTTTACATTTATGGACTAATATACACATAAGATAAATGAAAAACTTGAGGAAAATATTATCCCCGAAAAATAATAAGGATAATAACAACAATACCAATAAAAATAACAAAAAAAAGGAGCAAAATTAAATGGATTGTATACTAACTAAGTAGATTGAATTGATTGTGTATATACATATATTCACTTTAATAAATGAACCATAATCGTCGGTGGAATGAGATCGTCAAGAGGTAGATATTATTTTACTATCCAAAATGCATTAAAATGTTCATATAGTATCGGTAACGGTATGGCAATTTCCATGGTTCCAATAACATACATAAATTGGATAAGCTATTAATCCGATATGATCTTAAAACGATAAACTTTTCCATAAAAAATTAACTAATTTCAATAAACCCATTTCGATAGAATTTATCTCGCAAAAGAATCTCGATAAAAATTTAATAAAAGCTATATACATAATATATACGCTTACGATACTACAACAAAAATCATATCTATAACCAATCTTCTTATCAAACAAAACGATAAGACTGAAAAGAAAATAGAAATAAAAAAACTTTTGAACAACAACAAAAATTCACATCAAGTATGTAAGAACAAAAAAGAGAGCTTTAGTGAAAAGCTTATAGAAGATTATAGTTACTTGATTTATTTTATGTACTTAACAGCAACAACAACACAAGAACAAAAAATAATAACAGGAGAGGAAAATATGTACAGCACACAGGTACAACAGGTGTAAATAACACAACGAAGAAAATTGAACATTATTACGTTTTTCGTTGTTCATTTGATTTTCATTTTCATTTGAAGTTGGTGCTCCATTTTTAAAATTAAGAAAAATTTATTATATACAACATATTTAGGCGATCAATAATTTCTCGCAGGTTTTTGATTAATATGGCAAATATTACTAAAGTAGTTGGTATTATAAATAGAGTTTAAAAAGCATTTTATCAAACAAGTGGTTAGTTTTATAACACCATTTTATAACTCCAAAATAATATTTCTATTAAATAAAGTTTTTATCAAGTAGAGTATAGAGTATATGTACGAGTATATTATAGAATACAAACTGTAGTAGATAAATTGCATGATAAAATACTTTAGTATCAAACAGTTCATTATTTAAACGAACAGTTTATATACTTCATGCGGTATTATGCCATCGCCCATCCTCACCAATATACAATGTAACAACAGTTTGTCGGAAAAATTTATCTTATTTTTAATCAAATAAGAAAGGAAAAACAAAAAATAAAATATGAAGAAAAAGAAAACTTAATAATATGTCTCTGGAAAAATAGATTATCCCAATGAAACCAAAAACGCTCGGAAAAAAGAAAAATCATCGTTAAATGAACCAGAAAGTAGATAAAAAAAACTTAAATGGAATTTGAAAATATGAATGGAATTTTAGGGTTAACTGGAGTAAAAAATGGATGGTTATATTATATGCCCGCAAGCATTTTAACTTGCTATCTCGTCTTTAACAATTTCTTTATTGTGGCCCCTGCATTTTTATTAACATTTCGTTGTTGGTCAAAAATTGATAATTTAAAAAATCTACAACAAGAATGCAACTAGATAAATAATGTCTGTTTATGAATGGCCCCATAAACGAATGAATTATGTTTAGCTTATATTAAAAGCTTAAAAATTAAATAAATGTTTTCTTAACAATTTATCTTAAAAGTTATATTTTATAAATATAACCATAGTGTGGTCACTAAAAACTAAACTTTTTTTGAAAGAAAATCTTCATATAAAATATATAATTATAATTAATCATCTTAAAAGTTACACCTTAAAGTTCTTTTATTTCTGTTAAACATTAAACTCATTAACGTTATTTTAGTTGCTTTTGAATTTTAATATCAAAAATCTTTATAAAGCTTATAAAAAAATAAAAATATTAATTGAAAGTTGAGGGAAAAAATAAAAAGTAATTTCAAGTAAATTATAAACTATATATAAAGTAGCTTTCAATACAGTGAAAATATTTTTAAATGTGTTGCAAAAGTTTATCATCTTATTATATATGTGTACATTACATACATATATCATTGTTGATGAATTGATTAATAATGAAAAGCTTAAATCGATTATATGTAGAAAATGAAAATAGACGAAACTAAAAATGATAATAATTATTAGAAAATATAATAAGTATAATCTCTGGAAAACTTTCTTCCAGCTTGTATACGTTCATCTATAAATCTCGAAAACAAATGTCAATAGATTATCGTACTTATATACGTTTCCCCAATCATTTCCACTCTATTTCATTAGAGAAAAAAAAACATTTTTTTTTTTCGATATCTTTTCAGTTTAAACCCAATTTTCTTAATTTTTTATTTCACTTAGAAAAAAAATAAAATGAAATCTACTTAGCAGCAAAATCTAAAATCTAAACGTTTATGTGCCCCTGTGGTCGGGGGGCACTCACATGTCTCGTAAATCTAAATTGCACGAACATGTTTCCTAAGAATACCACCACAGTATCCTTTGCTTGTCGTAGGAGGCGACTAAACGGTTGGATCGCTGGGCTGACGACCCGCATCCGTAAAAAAATCAACTGTTTATAAAATCAACAAAAAGAAAAATGGATACCGCCAAAACAACACCGGACCCCCGCTCAAGTACCCGGATACGAGATTTAGGATCGGCACGTGGAACGTGCAATCACTTAGAAAACCAGGAGCGTTGGAGGGTCTAATCACGTGCATGAAAGAGTATCGGCTGGAACTCGTTGCTCTTCAAGAAACTCGCTGGCCTCAAAGTGGAGACCATGTGTCCCAGGGCTATACGTTGTTCTACAGTGGAGATGACCTCGGAAATCTTGGAGCTGGATTTCTTCTTGGGCCGCAGGTAAAGAAGGCTGTTTTGGATTTTCAAGCAGTCAATAACCGATTGTGTATGCTTCGCCTGCGCATGAAGTTAGCCAACCTGTCGATAATTTGTGTACATGCGCCCACAGAAGTCAGCCAGCCCCAAGATAAAGACTCATTTTACAATGACTTGGACGATCTGATGGGATCTATACCCGAACACGATGTTAGAATGGTAATTGGGGACTTTAATGCTAGAGCTGGCAGAAATCAGGCCGACTTGTGTGAAAACATAGGTCCGTACTCCCGACACGAAACTGCGACCGATAATGGTGAGAGAATGATGTACTTTGCAATTGCTCATGATCTTAGAGTAGCAAGCACATTCTTCCCTCACAAACAGATTCACCTAGAGACATGGACACATCCTCGCAAAACATCCCGGAGCCAAATTGACCACGTGTTAATTTCAAAAGGGCGAGCTCGGGTTGTGCAGGATGTGAGAACTTATCGGTCAGCAACCAAATACGTAGGCAGCGATCATTATTTGGTCGCTGCAAAGCTACGGTGGAAGTTTTCGTACAGGTCGGGGAACACAGCGAAACGGATGGAACGTTTCGACTGTGAAGGTCTGATAAATGAAGATCAAAAGAAACGATATCAGGATCTTGTCAGCGACAACATTGAGGGAGCTAATTACCAGTCTGACTGCGTGAACTCTGTCTGGGAGGTACTGAAAACTTCGGTTGTCAGTGCTGCTCAACAGACTTTAGGTATAGTGAAAGTCAGACCCAAGAATGATTGGTTTGATGACGAGTGTCGTCTTGCAGTTGAGCAACAAAATATAGCCCATAATGAAGTGCAACAACGTCTCACAATCGCAAGGAAAAACAAGGCAGCTCTTGCAAGAAGGGCAGCTAAGCGGATTTGTAGACGGAAGAAGCGAGAATGGTGGAAGGCCGAGGTTCTGAAAGTACAACAACTCAGCAATGAGCGTAGTTCACGTAATTTCTTTAAAAGAATTACTGGATTGCACCATACTTTCAGGCCTTCGTCAACCGCCATTCGGGACCGGGATGGAAACCTCTGTGTCAACATCGACGCAGTACTTGACGCATGGAGTGGACACTTTACTGAGCTGCTTGATGTTCATCATGCATCACAGACTGTTGTTGAGCCACCTCTAGAACAGTCTGCGGAGATTTGCACTGAGGAGCCATCCCATGAGGAATTCACTAAGGCCATGCAGAGAATCAAACGAAACCGCTCACCTGGAGTAGACTGCATTAATTCGGAGCTCTTGATATTCGGAGGGGATACTTTGTGGAACTGTCTTTTCGACCTTATTCGATTAGTATGGCGAACCGAAGTTATGCCTGATGAATGGAAAGTGGCCGCGATATGCCCCATCTTCAAGAAGGGAGACCGCTTGAAGTGTGAGAATTATCGCGGTATAGCTCTCCTTTGCACAGCATACAAGTTACTGTCATACATTTTATTGGATAGAATCACTCCTCTGGCGGAAGGCTTGGTTGGTGACTATCAGGGAGGATTTCGTCCGAATCGATCAGTCACTGATCAGGTCTTTTCGCTGCGGATGATTCTATCTAAATATTATGAGACATCCATCTCCGTACATCAGGTTTTCCTGGATTTCCGGCAGGCCTACGACTCGATCAATCGAGAGAGTTTGTGGTCTGCCCTGGAATACCTAGGAATGCCAACAAAATTGGTACGACTGTGTAGGATGACAGTGACGCAGTCTCAATGCTGTGTTAAAGTTGAGAATAGGCTATCGACAATTTTTGCAGTTAACTCGGGTGTTCGGCAGGGAGATGCTCTGTCCCCGATACTCTTTAATCTCATGTTGGAGTACATCTTTCGTAAAACTGAAACACCTCAGCGTAACATCTTATATCGCCAGTCCAATCAAGTGCTTGCATATGCAGATGACATATGCGTGATTGGACTGAATAACAACGGAGTGAAAGAAATACTTGATCCGCTTGTAGAGTTTTCAGCTTCAGTTGGACTCCAGATCAATGAGTCCAAAACGAAATACCTGATCTCTGGTTTTAGAGACAATGGCACACCAGATTTTAGTAGTGGCCACCACACGTTTGAGGGAGTGAGGAGGTTCAAATATTTGGGCTCTCTTATTACTCACGATAACAGTGTGGGTGAGGATATTAAAGTGCGGCTGGCAGCTGGCAGTCGTTCTTTGTATCCTCTAAGGCCACTGCTAAAATCTAAACACTTATCAAGTGCCGTGAAGCTGAAGCTTTACAAAGCGTTGATCAGGCCCGTTGTTATGTTTGGATGTGAAAGTTGGGCGCTGACGGATGAGTACGAGAGATGGCTCCTTACATTTGAGAGAAGAATCATGCGTGTGATTTACGGCCCTAAACGCGAAATAGATGGTACATACCGAGCTCTGTACAATTTCGAGATCAGAGATCTGATGAAGATCCCCGATATTGTACATGAAGTTAGATCTCAGCGAGTACGCTGGCTCGGTCACGTTCTGCGTGCTGATCCGGAACGAATTGTGCAGCGATCTCTGAAAGGAGAGCCACCATATGGTAGGCGCAGAGGTCGTTGCAGGCGACGATGGCTCCACGATGTAGAGAACGACTTGGCCTCTTCAGATTGTCTAAGACAGTATGAAGACCAAGCTCAGGATCGAAACCGTTGGAGCCAGATTGTTGATTCAGTAAGGGGCCAGTAATGGCCTTTAATACTGTTATTATTATTATGTGCAACAGTTTCCCCAAATTCACATAATATATACGAAAATATATAAAAAAAAATCTGTAATTTTTTTATCTACGATTAACCGAACCATAGTAGAAAACAAGACTCACACAAGAGTATGCATATAAATATGTATGAATGGAAAATCGATTTCCATTTCAAGTTATAATCAAAAAAAAAATCTCTTCAGTACTGTTGTACATATACATATCGAGTATGTATATCTGTTCGACTATCATATGTACATGTGATTTTATTGTCTCATTTCTTTTTTGTGTGGCATGATATTACTGATATCTAAATCGATATATGTTGCATATAGAACATAAAACATACATATTTTACATAAATGTATAATATTTTCAATTCTTATGTTCGGTGGGGAAAATTGTGATGGGAGAACTATGTATGTCGAGTGGGTGGTGAAATGGAAAATTGAAATAAAATGATTTTGAATTATGAAGTTAAGATAAAAAAAAATGCATAAATAGTTTGAACTATGTGTGTATAAATTATTATTGTTTGGGATGACTTATTTATGAAACTTTTTTTTAAAATCTGTGACTTCATTCAAATGAATAATTAGTTAAATTTAAATCTAGAATCTTGAATGCCAAGAAACAGTATGCATTCATTCAATTTTTTCCTCGTGTATTTAATAACTTTTGTAGATCGATATGTTCCAGACTTTGGTTAATTTAGACAGACTAAATAAAAGAGTAAAAAAGTTATCACAATCAACAGACAAGAATGAAGGAAATACAGGAAGAGACGTATTGTGAATTGGTTGTTTTTCCCAAATTGAATAAAAAAGAATTTTTTTATTCGTATTGCTTTTGCTATCAAGTCAAAATGGCCATGTTATATAGAATATAGTGATATTTGAATGCCTTGTAAATATATATAACAAACAATTCAAAATCTCGAATGGGGAAAAATAACTGGAAAATGGGAAGTAATAATAATAGTACAATGGAAAGTTTATCAGAATAATTAATCTTTGTTAAATTCGCTTGACTTCTTCAATGGATGGAACGAATAGATGAAAAAAGACTGTGTATATATATATATATATATATATATGTATACGTATATAGACAAAATTCTATAAAGTAGTTTAACGATCATTAAAGTTTTTTTTAGTAATGTTCATAAAATTTGCAAATAAAATGGATAAATTATTTAAATTGTATCAGTAAGTTTTTTCAAGAAATATATTATGTAATGAAAAACCATTAATTATGTACTATATTGATAAGTTTCAGAAGAAAATTTTGTATTATTTTTTCATATAGACGGGAACATCCATTATGGACGAACTCACCAGTCACCACCGCAGTATATATGCGCTTTAATCTAAAAACTTTAAACTCATAAAAATCCATTTAAAATTTTTACGCTTTTACTTAAAACAAAAAAAAAAAGTCTTCAAGTTACATTATGTTTCCATTTCATTTGTTAATTCATCGCGAAATTCATCTTATTACTTAAACAGAAAATAATAAAAAGAAAAACATAAGAAATAAGCGGAAAAAACCCCTTAGTATAAAATAAAATAAAAAATGAAAATTAAATAAATTTTCATTTTACAGTATTTTTTCTCTTTAAGTAAATTAAATTTAAATTATATTTGTTTTATTTAAAATGAACCGAAAATATTCGTTTTAATTAAAACGTTTTAGAGGAGAATTATGGGAAAATGAAAAAGCTCAGTGAATGTTTAATTTAATCCCAACTAGATCTAAATATATATATATATATATATATATATATATATATATATATATATATATATATATATATATATATATATATATATATATATATATATATATGTATATATGTATATATATATGTATATATACATATATATATATATATATATATATATATATATATATATATATATATATATTTATAGGAACACACACATATTTAAGGTAAATAAGTTATATAATGGGTAATTAACTGTTAAAACCACTGGAAAGTTTAGCAGTATTATTTTCATGTTGCAACTCAATTTTGGAGTTTTTTTCACATTTTTTCATGACCTTTTAGAAATATGATTTGTTTTTTCTTATTCGTTTAAATGCAACCAGCCAAAAAAACTTTATAAACTACATAATAGTTTTGAAAAAGTTGGAAACCAAAAAATTGTGGTTTTTAAATTTTGACATCTGTGTTCTTCCATAAATGAAAAAAATATTTTTATTCAATATTCGGTGTTACCATAGTAATGGAAATATGAACCAAAATTTGATTTTCCATCTCGATGATTTTTTTGTTACTCATTTTGTGGTGCAACCCGCGGTGTCCGGTTAAAAAGTTTTCGTTGAAGTGTTAATCAAAAATTTTGTTATTTGTTTTAGTCTTATCCAAGTGAGAAATAGACGAATTGGCGATTAAATCATGAATCATTCTGAATTAAGAATAGAATTCATGATTTAATAACTTATGTATGCTAAAATTATGTTCAACTTTGGACTCAAAATGTAGGTTTTAATAATTTTTTCTGCCTGTGTACAAAGTCTCCAGTAAAATAGAAGCTCCAAGAAAATAAATTGAAAAAGATTTATTCTCTTTGCATACATAAAATTGATTGACAAATACGACAACCAGTAGAATCGAAATAGGCTAATAAGGCTTTTGTATACAGCGAATTTAAAACATTTCAACAAGAAAAAGTTATGAGAAATATAACTGCTGAATGTTGTAGTGTGGTGAACGAGTTATTCGAGATAACAGCAAGGAAATTCAACACACAAAAAAATGGCGTCATATTGAAAAGCTATTAGTTAAAATAGTGATCTATTTTGATTAGTATCTAATTAAATTTACAGTGGATCACTCGAGATGCAAATACCTAGTACCAATTGATATGGCTGCCCAAATTCAGATGGTTGAATATTTTTATTTAATAACTTTTAAGGTTCTCATTTTTATTTTTTAAATATGTATAAATGATTAGAATTAGATTAAAATAATTAGAATTATCAAGGTCGATTTTAATTTGGTATCGAAATATTATTGTTTTATGAAATTCTATTTACTATAATTTATAAATAATAATATAAAAATTAGCGTTACAAAATTTAAGTCCATCTTTCCAAGCACTCACAAAGTAAAACACACGAAAAGGTATCTTGCATCAGTGCTAGATAGTTTTTCGTGTTCTTTATGATATATCCATTCTTGGCTTTTTTATTGTTTTACAATGTTTCATTTACTATAATTTAGAAATAATAATAAAATAAAATAAATTCTCTATATCAAGTTTTAGTCGCTCCTTTGAAGCAATTATACTCGTATATAAAACACACGAAAAAATGTATTGCATCAGTGCTTGGCATAAAATTCCATTTACTATAATTTGCAAATAGTAATTAACAATAAATATTAATCGTAGCTCGGGTAAAAGGGTTAAGCTCGCAATTCTAAATTATTTATGTTTAATATGTTTTATCATGTAAATACAGTTTCGATTTTTAATTATGAAGAATTTGAATTGTGTTGTATTTTAGCAAAAGATATCTATTGAGTATGGGTCATCTAATGACTTATTAATATAATGTTAGTTTAAGGAGAATTTAAATCATAATAATTATTGAAGGTAATTTGCGAATTATGATGGCTCGTTAGTAATATCGTTATCTGTAATATAGTGAAGCTTGTAAAATAAAACCAGTACGCCAATTGTCGAAAGAAGTAGTTGATGGTTTTTTCGAATTTTGTAGTTATTTATTTAGCAAGTAAAAACTAAATTTATCTGTGTAATAACTAAACAATATACTTGACAGTCGTTCCAAATGTGTTAATAATAATTTAGCCTAGCAGTTTCTTCCCAAGCTTCTTGTAATCATTGAATATCTCCATGAATATTCTAAGCAATTTTCTTCCCGAAGCAGATTGCACTAGTGTTCGAAAGACTAACAAAATAGTTTTAGCTCTTCTGATACACCTCACTGAGCGAATACATGGATTAACTCTAGCTGTGTATAAAAAAAACAATAATCTTATCTAGCGTGAGATGTGGATGGATTTATGTTTTTATAAATAAATTTGTTCTTGTATAGTGAAATGAACGGTGTGGGCACTAAATTAATGATATGCTATATCAATGCTATATGACGGGTTGCGCCCGTCTGTAGTATTATATAATTGTAACCAAAAATTTGATCTAATTTTTTGACATACCAGTAAAAGTTTCCGTTTATATTAGAT
The DNA here is from genome assembly GCA_951394425.1 of Tipula unca. Lineage (NCBI taxonomy): Eukaryota > Metazoa > Arthropoda > Insecta > Diptera > Tipulidae > Tipula > Tipula unca. Next base: position 757,750 of record OX596382.1, read on the forward strand.
AAATGATAGACAACTATGTACATAATATGGTATATGCGAACAGGACATTCAGATGATTAAACAAAAAACTATTCCACTGTTTTTTTTTCTAAAGTCTATCGCGACATACACACAACTTAAAAAGACAACACAATAACCAAACACAAATAAAAAAATTAATTAAATTTACTTGTAAAGTGAAAATAAAAAATGAAAAAAAAGCTTTTTATTTTGTTCAAACTAAATTTAACAAATATTTTGTCAGAGCTTCTGCTAAAAAAAAAAGAAACAAACGACGGTAACAATAATAGCAATAATATAGAATAAAAACATTAAAAACACTAAAAAAGCTTCAATTGCTACTTTGTAGTCTGTGTGCTGCTTGTTTCTGCAATGTACTACTACCTAGTAGTGTTGTAGTACTAGTAGAAATTTTTTTTGTAGTTTTAGTTTTAAAATTAAAACTTTTGTTTTGCAAGGAAACAACAGAAGTAGAAAATTTTTTATTTGTATTATTTTCATCTTCCCTATAGTTTTCTTCTGTATAGTTTCAATTTTGAGTGTGTGTATGTGTTGTTGTTTTTGATAGTGTTGTTTATACATACTAGTTTGATAGTTGCTATTAAGTTTCATTTTTTCTTGTTTTGGATGTTTAATTTGGTTGGAATTATAAAATATTTAAAAAGATATTTTTTTTGTTTTACAATAAAAATTAATTAGAAATGAAGAAGAAAAACGATAAAATGAAAATTAAAAAGTTTTCTTTTAATTTTTTAAGCTTTTTTTATATACTAGAGTCTTTTTGTTTTTAATTTTAATTGGACTTAAAATACATAACAAATAGTTTTTTTTTGAAAAATTATTTGTATGTGATTAGTTTGGCAAATAAAAATGAAGCTCAAAAAATCGTTTTAAGTTTAACATAATAAATCGTTTATTCATTAACTAACCAATTTGTTCCATCCCAAGTAATAAATCAATAATTGGGAGCAAAATCTAACCGACGCCTCGTTTATTCACATTTTAGTTTATTCACCCCCATGAAAATGAACGAGAATTTTTTTACAAATTTTGGGGTAGTAACTATAATTTCAATTTAACACTTTGTTTTCTAATAGAAGTAAAATAAATGTTACGAGCTTTTTAGTATTAAACGCTTTTTTACGACACTAAAAATGATCGATCAAAGAACAACTATAAAAACTATAAAACGAGTGTAAAATTGTTAATAATAAAATAAAATTGAAAGCTTAGCAGAAATTGCAAAAATCGGATTAGTTTGTAATAAAAAAAATCCAATAATATTTTATGGACATTTTACCACCTTCTAGCGAAATAAATTAAAAATTCATCAAACTCAATTAATACAACATGCATACGAATTGATCTCTAATTCCATTCATTCAACTTAATCTTTAAACACAAAACAATAGTAAGCTTCACAGAATAAAATAATGAATACAACAATATAATAAAAAAATTATTTTCATTTCATATCAATATGATGAATATTTTCCTTATGAAATATTCAATATTTTTCCTTTCATATAATAAATTTTCCTGTCAGCAAATAAAGAAGAATAAAGATTTTATATATTTTCCTATTCATTAGATATCATTTGTGAAAAATACGAAAAATACGAAAAATTTAAATATTATAATTCGTAAGTTGGAAAATTGTTTTGCGAATCCAAAAAAAGCTCTTTTATGTAACAGTAAACCAAAAAAAGAAAAACTTTAAAGAATTTACATTTTTTACAGTACAGTTTTTTTTGTGTGAAAAAGACGGATAATTTTCAACTGCAACACAGACACAAAAAAAATGAATATGTCAACTTTTATACATTAAATGTGTCATTATGATGCTTTTACCGATTTTTGTTCATGTGCGGTGAAATAGTTTTTTGTTGACTTGTCTCTACATATATACGTACATATATAGTAATGATACAAGTCAATTGAGTGAGCGGATACATTTGTGGTGATGTTGAAATTTATATATGTCTTATTATGCTATTATGTTAAGCAACGTGTAACTATAAAATGGAAATTCATTCAATTCAAGGAATTTAAAATCAACTTTATTATTAAAAAAACAAACGAAATTTTTATTTATTTTCATTTAATTCTTCTAATTAGAAATGGAAATGAAAAGGAGCAAGGTATTTTCGAGGTTTAATAAATTGATTTTCTAGCTTAAAATAAATCATTAATAAATGTATAGGCTGTTTGAAGATCTGGTATTTCGAAGTTTCAGATATATTCATGAAAAATTACCAGCTTTGATAGTTTAGGAATATGTATTACAATTTAGAAACTTGGCAAAATACAAAATCTCCCGGCTTAGGAATAATACAATTTGAATAAGAATGAAGCGCAATATGCTTCATTAAAATTGTAATATTAATAAGTATTTTAACTAACTTTATAAACTCTATACGAATTAAGATAAAATATGCAAATTCCTTATCATCTATAGATTATAATCTGAAACATTAAATATTAATTATTTATTTCTAATGTTAAATGCATTTAGGCTTATCATCGCTCTTTATCTACATATATCAGCGGTAATACGTTGATAATTGTCATTCAGTTCTGGAATTATTTTAGAATTATTGCAGAGTTTTTCAAAGATGAAACTAATTAAACCTTTGATTTCGTTCGCTGTGCGGCGATTAAAAGCTACCATATTTCTAGATGCCAACTTTATCTTTATATGAGCACTGGAATGTCAAATACTTATACTTTCTATGTCATGTACAATAACGCACGCTTACAAATTTGAAATTTTTAATTACAAACAAATGAATCGATATATTAATTAATATTCTAAATATTTGATATTGCATAGGTATCTAAGTATTGAAATTTAACAAAAATTAGTTTAGAAAGTGATCATTTTTGATAGGCACATACTTTAAGCATACATTAACATACCTGATTGAGTTGAACACCTAAGTAAACCGTTCGTAACTTTGAGGTCTCAAAATTCAGACTATAATAATCGTAATTGGAAACTCAGAAAATAGAAATAGTCTGGATTTAATTCAAATTTTAAGTAAATCGCTGGTAACTTTAAAAGGACTTTGATGCCTTTAAGACCCGGGATCTGTATATTTGTAAAATTTATGATCTTTTAAAATTTAGTCGCAATTTCTTTTGTAACAAATACTAAACTCGTTCTTAATTATGTGCTGTCTTATGATATAATCCATAAATTCTGATATTCTACATAACATCTCTACTAATAAATTTAAAATAAAATTATGTTTCTATTATTTTTTAATATTTTAAATCGGTCCAATTTTGCATTAGTTGCTGGATATAGTTGTTAAAAGTATTTGGGATAACATTTGGGGATTATCTGAATATGTGTATAATTGTTGAAAATGTTCGGAACTTTCCAATAAACTTTTAACATTTTAATTATATAATTATATTAAATATAATTAATTACTGTTTTATCATAATAAAAATTAATTTCATCCAATTATCAAAAAAATTGAAATCACTTAAAATTTAGGCTAAGAAAAAAGACAAGAAACCCTAAATAAAAGTAGACCAATCAAATACTCGCTACAATGTATGTATACATACAAACGAACTACATAATTTATATTGGCAATAAAAAATACATATCATATAAACATTATATGATCTGATTACAATCAACATAAAAAAAATATAAATTTCCCACCCGGAAAATCCAATAAAACACATAAAAACGGCTCTTAAATCAATTTCACTTATTTTCTCTTCAAATAAATTATTTAACGGTTGCTTTTTTTTCTTGTATCATGTTGAGCTTTTTTTCACATGGTTCATAAATTTCTCATTTTCACCAGATGTGAATCGTATTTTATTTCAAACTTTATATCAAATCTCCAGCAACAACAATCTGAGGATTATATGTATATATAACTCATAAAGACTAGTAGAAGAAATAAAATAATAAAATTCTTTTGAAGTGTTAAAACGGAAAATTGCATTTTTTGTACAAAAAAAAAATAATAAAATTATTAAACAGAAAGTTATTTTGCTATGCTGGCAAACTAGGTAGAAGTCACTTAACATATAGAACAGAAAAAAAAATTATATATCTTAAAGAAAACTTACTTTTAAATGAAATAAATAAAATTATTAAATTTATTATGAACATTTTTCTATTTAAAACTATTTTTTTTGTATGTGTTATATTTGAAAACTAACAAAAAAATAAATTCACTTAGAATAAATATATTTTCACACAAAACTAATCATTACTCTTTGGCAAATTTATTTTTGATACATTTTTAAATTTAAGTATAGTAATGCAATAAGCTTTTAAAATAACACATGGCATAATAAGATTGACAATTATTTTTATTTTTTATTTGAAACTTTGCACTATTTTAATTCATTCTAATTGTAAACCAAAAAGCTCCTTAAAAATCACTCAAATTAATTTTGTTTTATGTTTTCTCTAATAGACAACACTAGATAGAAATAAACAACAACAAAACACAATAAAAATATTTCACTCAACGTGTACAACTATATACTAAAAACACATCCTATTGTCAATAAGGATCATTGAAAACTGATGAAACAATCTAATTGCATCCAGTAGCTTTTTCTGATACAGACACACACAAACCAACACGACGAAAAAAGAATGAAGAATACACTAACAAAAATATCCATCTCATCTGTTAGAAAGCTTTTTTTGTTATTTTCATTCACAATTTGTTGTTGTTGGTAGTGGTTTTGGTGTTTTCCCTCCTCGTTCATTTTTAGTTGACGCACTGTACGAGTGGTTATTTCGTTTTGTGCGCATTTCGATAAAACCATGAATTACTCTTGAGGGGAGTTATTCTCCAGTTTCGAGGAAAATTGAAGAACATTTTCCTTAGCATATACATAATATATAAACGATTAAAAAATAATAAAAATAGTAAATACAAATTTTACAACATATTGTTAATGAAATTAAAATTTTGTAATAAGTTTTAGTTTAAAATTAAAACATAGTATACAGTTAAATCTAACATATCGTGTACAGTAGGTTTTAAACTTGTAAATAAGTGTACATACAATATAATAATACTTTAAGTATTAACAAAATTCTGACAAATATAATAATTTGTGTTTTTATGGAGGAAGAAAAATATCAAATTTAAGACCAAGCAGATATTTAGTTTTGCCAAGTAAGTGACAAAAGTGAAAACATTCGTAAAAGCTTTGACTTATTAATGAACAAATATATTCAATTGCATTCAAATGCGTTGATAATAATATTAAATGGCATACATATAGTTATTGGAGCAACTTTCTTGACAGTTGATTCAAGGTTGGCGATAGTTGGGATCTTCGCAAATTTTTCGTTACATGGTACAGTTGACGTGGAAATTGATAGATTTTACTTTAAGGGCTTGGTGTTTTGTTTGCTTGTAATCTCTATTTTTCTAAACACATTGAAATGAATTGTGCGATGGCTAGATCGATGCTTGGTCTTGTTAAAATGCAATACACTCTCAAAACAATATCAATTGTATTTGCTATAGAACAATTGTAGAATAAACTACAGTGATCTGGAGTTCTAGTTATTGTACAATGTTAGTTTACCAACACTATAATGACCGTATCGAACGGATTCATAAAACATTCCTATTATTTGCAATTTGATGATTTCCGAGGCTATAACGACCGGATTTATTCTTTATCTTCATGCAGGTGATTGTAGTAAACTTTAAAACTTTCACAGTGTTGAATTTCGGAGAGCGATTATTCATGCAGTAATCATTCGTGATGTAATTTTTACAAAATATGATTGCAACATCTATATGCTTTTTATATACCAAAGAGAGTTGTAATGTAATCTAAATAATATAATGTTATCTTAATTTTCTATCGTTAAACGATTAATTATAATTCAATGGTATTTATATAACTTGCTTTATTACTTTTACCAATGCTTGTGTGTCATTTCTAAATAAATTTAATTCATCATATATCATCTCTATGCTATGTAAATGTATTTTGAACGATAAATACCAGCTTGTAAAGTATATGCAATTCGTTGATCTTCTGAATATGTACGTTTGCCCAACACAAAAACTAACTATTCCAAATATTGATTGAATGAAATATAAATTTAAATCGTGTACATATAGGTAACAAGTTAACATAGTCCTGCTTTACAAATATAATATTTGATCAACATTTTATATAGCGAGAGCTTTTATTCTATTTGCTCAGTAAATTGAATAATTCGAAAAGTTAATTGGTAAAAATGAATTTTTAATTTTTAATTTTCGACTTTAAGGCAATTTCGTTGGATTTATAAAAAAATATGTACACAGGTTGGTAATTAGTGAATCCATAGACATCACAATGAAAGGTACAAAATAAAAAGGATATTTTTGTAGCTTTTCAAATGGTTGTCTATATAAGCATCATAAAATAGCTTGTTTTTTTATATGCGGGATAAAGTAAAATCGGAAAATTGACAAGAGTTTTAATGCCCGAATAAAATATTTATTAGGAAATTAAAAAGGATTTAAGATTTTCTGTTTCGTTTTTTAAACATCTTAAAAATAATCTGATTAATTTGATAAGAACGTATATACGAATATAAGAAACAGGGGGGAATAGCAACAATATACTTAAAATCGGCAATATATACGTATATATCCACTTGATATTTCGTATTAGCTTGCAATTGGCAGTATACCCACATTTATAGGTCCGCAGATCAATAGAACTTAGAGCCGCGTCACGTTACATGTCAACAAATATCCGAAAATAATTTTCTTATATATACATATTTCAAATATTTATTTAATTTTTGTTTATTTTTATTGAATGCAGAGCGACGAATTTCTAAATCTTTTTCGAGAAAGATAAGAAAATATTGTTGAATTAGCAACATCATTTGTGCCCAAACGACAAAAGAGTGCTGCAACGTGATCAAAATACTAAAAAGCTCAAAGTTACATGTTTTTTATTTTTGGAAAAGCACATATACATGTACATATATACAATAACAGGAGACGAAAAAGAAAAAAAAAACATCCGATTGTGTTGTTTTTGATGATGAAAATGATGGGTAGTTGGAATAAACTGAATCATGTTTTTTCTATTTTATATTGGTGTGTGATTACGTTTTCTTTAATATCATTATCGATTGTTATTTTTATTACTGCGCGCTGTTATTTTTATTTTATTTTATTTTTCGGTTACTAGAAGATTTATAAATATGTATAACATTTAGCTCCGTACATGATAAGTAACGTTATTGATTTTAACTACATTTGTGTATGAATTGTTGTATCAAAACACAGACATACATATACACCTTAAAAGCACACATAATTTGTTTCCCAAGGAAACCTCACAAAACTATTTTGCTATTTTATGTGTTGTACAATTTTCTACTGAGGTGATAAATTAACGTAGAATTATTTGTATATGGTTGTCTACTATATAATTTCAAAGCTTTCCAAATAAAAAGGAAACAAAACAGAACACACACAAAAAAAAGCTTTTCCTTATCATTTTCAATTTTATTATCTTTGGTTATATTTCTCTCTTCCTTTTCATCTTGTTACTAATACTAATTTTATATTATTCTACTTTGAATTTGGATAGTTTTCGCTCAGCGTGTGGTTTTATACCATATCCTACATATTATGTATACACAACCCAAGTAAAACATGTGAATTTATCCATATGCATGAGCCATATGAGATTGTATACTCTCGGATAAAAACAACAAAGTAATAAATTGTTTCGTTTAAGTGTGATTTTATATTATTTTTTGTAATTTTCACTTAAGGAAAATGTAGATTTTTTTATTATGCGGAAAAATATCGTAACCACTATTACATATATGCGGACGAATGAATCATGTTAATATATACATATATATACATATAGCGTATTGTTACAAATTATGTGCAACATATACAACTTCCGTCAACGAGAATTTTATACAATCAAAAACAAATCCAGAGAAACTAAACTTTTGTTCAACCAAAAACAAAAATTATTTTAAATTATTTTTTTTAATTTAAAATTGAAGAAAAATCTTATGTTTTTCGCTTGGAATATGAAAAATAATAACGAAAACTTTTCATTCCTTTTCGAATATTATTTAAAATACAACAAAAATAAAAATTACATCGAAATAAATATATAATTTACTTTTTAGCCTCAGGATATTCAAATGAAATTTTATTTGAAACAAAACACAAAATAAAATAATGCTCGCTAAGTACATTCACTTTGTACATTATTGTGTACAACAAACCATATACATACATATATGTGACTCGTCATGTGAGGAAAAATGAGATTTTCCATAAAATTACAACAAAATGGAGTTACAAATTTATTGTATTAAAATTCTAGATGTATGTTGGTTTGTACAATTTTTGATTTTAATTTAAGATTCATACCATGTGCCATCAATACATATAAACATCATGTTCATATAAACATCAATGCATATATTATGTGCAAACACATTTAAATGAATTAACATATTCGACTACACATGTTGTGTCATTTTAATATACTGCGGATGTTTTAGTCGAAATTAAATACATCAACAATCAAGATTTATGACCTAAGCTAACCGCAAGATTCAATTTAGAATATTAATTGGACGTGATTCAAAAATGTATGCCGGCTGAATGATCAAATGGGCTATCCCAAAATGAATACTATGTATAACCTGTATCTTGAATGTCTAATATTCTTAAATGGCTAAATGAAGTGTAAAATCATTGAATTCAACTTTAGGGTAATTTTATAAATTATATTCTATTTTAGGTGCATACATTTTCTCGTATTGGTCTCCGACAAGACGTGTCATATTTTTCCTAATCACTTCTCTACACTACTTTTCCCTAGTCCTGTAACCATCGTATTCTTAATTTCTATCGTTCCACTTTTAATTCAATAAATTAAAGAGTACATATTCCCATTTTTTTTGTAACCCAACTCATCTCTTACTGCGGTTTGGTACTTCCAGTTTATAGTTTAAAGTATAGGACTAAATTTTAAAAGATCATATAAATTTTACAAATAAACAACACGGGTACTGAAAGCTTCAAAATCCTCTTAAAGTTACAAGGGATTTACTTAAAATTTGAACTAAATCTGAAAATTTTCTATTTTAATTACGATTATTATTATTTAAATTTTGAGACTCCCCAAAGTTTCGAACGATTTACTTAAGGGCCTACTTTACTCAATTTACCAAAATCTGGGTACCGTACAAATCTGTTTTTGGCCAGACACACTTAGGTGTTGATATAATTTTTTTTCATAGCATAATTAAATATATTTGCAAGCGTGTAATACACGTTTCTTTTTAAATTCACTATATGAATTTTTACTCATAAACCAAATTTATCAATATTTTTCCACTAAACTGTAAAAGTTGTATATACATGTTCAGGAAGATATTATCTAGCGATTAATACACGTTTTCATAAAAATTCGATCTAATAAGCGAGAAAATTGAAAATTTAATTGTTAAATATTTTATATCGGTAAGTTGACAGTCAACTTATTGAAAAATTTGTGTCTTCGATGCAATACTGGGTTAGGATTCAACTCAATATCGTGTAATTTTTAGACCACTCTTTTTTAATTAGATGTCAAAAAAATAATTTTCTGATGTATTATTTTGTAAATTTCGATAACGTAAATTTTAAATTTAATTTTAGACGAATTTTTTGGTATTTAAATATCGACATCAATTTTGATTTTTGTTCTAGATAAAGTAAAGCCTTAAGTCTTAAGTGTTCAACTCGAACAAACAAACTTTATTTTATTATTTTCATAGTAACTTCAAATACATTTAATTACATTGTTTCGTTTTAACTTCTTTAAGGTTCCTCGGTCTCATTCTTCTGATCTGGAATTGACAAAGTATATTCCTTTATGGACTATATAAACCTTTTCACAGGTTTGTACATTATTTGATATTTATATTTTACATATTTCCCCCCCAGAATCCACTACCCTGAAAAATCCTTTAATGGTATAAATACTAACGCATGGGCTAGTAATTGTGACATTAAATGCTCAACTATATTACTGTGAAGCTGATAATGCTATTACACCGTGTAACACCTAGTATATCTTTTGTGTGATTTGATATCAGCCGAGAATTTTTGTTCTGAACGCGAGATGTGTCATGATTTCCATGACGTTTCATTTAATTTTATTCATTTTTGAATGAATGGAATTTATGCTTGATGGAGCAAAATTGTAAAAAAAGCAAACACGGTCGTTAGACAAACTATTCGAATTTCGATTTCAATTTTATATAAAAATATCAGAAAATTTACTTCAATAGAGCCACAAATATGAATAGCGCAGAATAGATTTTTCAACCATAACTACGCTATATGTACAACGCGCCACCAAGATAACAGGCACTCGAAACTGCTCTATATCATATTTACTAGCTATCGTTGTATTGAAAATAAAAAAAAGAGTTCGTAAATCGTATAAAATTTTACTCCATTTCTTTGTGAATATATATCGAGTGCTTTATGTTATTTTTACATAGATGTAGATTACAATGGTGTCTAGCATCGGATTTTCGGAATATACTTTCGGTTTCAACTACCTAAATGTATAATACTCCATAATAAATAATTAAATTTACAAGTTCGTAATTCGAATAAAATTATCAGCGACAATATAATCCATTGTATAAATATTATTTTCCTTTTATTTCAATTTTTTTATATCGTTTGCCCAATTTTATTTACATAATTTGTAATCGTGTCACGATGAAATAATAAAAATGCGGAATAAAACAAAGAAAAATCGTTTGCTCCTTTTAGATTCAAGTTTCCACTTTGGCGCCAATATTACAAGACACGATAAAAAAACGTATATAGAAGAGAAAAGTCCTTAAATTGTTATGTTATGTTATTTTTGTGGAAATTAAATGAGATTTTTATTATTGTTTGTGAATGTAAACCGCAATTGCGACAAATGAAAATGAAATTGGCATTAAAAAAATAAATATACAAATAAATTTAGATAATTTCCTTGTGTACACATATACTAGTATCTGGACTATATATTTATATAAATATTATGTAGGGCCTGTTGATTCGCCAGGATACTAAAATAAAACCAAAGTCTTAATTGAATTTGAGTGTTTTTAATAGTTTCTCGGTTAGAGTATATAGGACAACTTGCCAAAATAAATAGAAATAAATTTTGGAACGAAACTCTTAAACAACTTTTAAACAATTCCTCATACTCCACTAAACTAATGTTGTTTCCATACTTAACTTATTCATAAACCACAAAAAATGCAATAAATCATAGCGAAGCAAAAAAAAAATGTTTCCAAGAAATTCGAAAGACATAAAAAACAAGAAAAACACTGTGTAAGACATGAAAAAGCACACAAAAAACCATGGGAAATATTATGAAAATTAAATAACGATAAGATAACAAAAAATATTTTGGTGAAGATAAAATATTCATCATCACTAAAGTCAACAAGTCTTAAAATTCATGAAGATTCTTAAAGACATTACAAGGAAGATATTTATTTATATTGATCGGTTCATAGTATTTTCCCATTTTGTTTTTTTTTCATCAAGTGTTTTGGAATATATTCAACATTGGAAAATTGGGAAAATAACAAATTTATTTTATTATTATCATCTATTATGTTTGTTATCTTGTTGGAAAATAGATGAGGTCAATATAATGTTATTTATGCGGTAAATGAAAATTATGGTTTGTGGAAGGAAATTTATATAGTTTTTAACGCGGTGAGAAATTTTTAGTTTTTGAAAATAAATTACATTTTAATAGACGCAGAAAATCTCAATTTTTTTCCAATTTTACTACAATGTACTCGTAGATAGTACCGACACTCTGTTTTCGATATGTATATAATATATAACGTACGTATACATTCTGTCATAGTAATTTTTATTTTTATTTTGGAGGGTGGAGGACACACTACTTAGCCATAAAACACAAAGTTAGTTAATCTTTAATTTTTTGTTCTACTACTAGATATATACCAATTTTTTGTTGTTGTTGTTAGTTCTTTCATCTAGATCACAAAATAAGCATAAAACAACACTAAACTATATAATAAGACCATATTAAAATAATACAGTAGTATTTCTTGAAGGAGGAAAATTGCAAAACATAAAATGGAAAATAGAAAATTATAGACTAGAGAACATAAAAATGAGACTCGAAAAGTTTACGTCTAATACTCAAACAGCCACATGTAACATGTATGTATATATCTATATATACATACATTCTGCCAAACACACAACTTTGTTTAGTTTTTTGTCTTGAGCAAACTTATAAATTCACATGACTTTAAAATCTTATAGAATTTTTTTTATCATATTTAAGTTCTTATTTTATGTTATTTGATTTTCATTCACTATATTATATGCTATTTTTTGCATGTCATAAAATATATACATACATATATGTACATAACAAAATCTTTCAAAAATTACAAGAGAAACTGAATGATTATTGATTTTAGTTTGTGATTTTATTTCAATATCGTTGATGTAATGATGCATACAATTAGTGAGTGACAAAATTTATTGATCGACTACTTAATCAGAATTTCAATTCTCTTTTTTTGGGAATATTGGGCTCCATTGTCTGTCTATCTAGTCTATATCTCAGACTTATAACTTTTGATGTACCATTCGTAGTTTTATCACGAGTGCCATTATTTTCTTCATGAATTTTGATATGTCTTCTCTAACATAAAATGTATCATTCAAATTTTCATGATGACTTCCTCAACAGACATTATGGCAACGCAACTGTTGGTTGCTAGTATACACTTGATTCATCAAAAAATAATTTAATGGCGTTCGATCACACAACATTGGAGACTAATTAAAAGCAGCATGTCCGCGTGAAATTATACGTTGACGAAATTTCGAATGCCAAAACAGGCCTAGGCACGGCGTTTAATAAATCCGATTCAGTGAATTTTCCGGGATTAGCCGTAGTATGTCAAGATCAGATTTAGCTACTATAATTTAGTGGTACGACACTTATCTACCAATGCAAGTAAAATTGTGAATGATTGACTAAACGAGTTACGCTAAATCGGGATTATTAAATCGCAACCTGCCTAGGCTATAATGTTTTCTTGAGTTGTATGACTTGTAGCAACGACTTACTGGAAATAAACATTATACTCATAGTCATAAAAACCACTCAACATTGATTGGTGTCGCTCTCCAAACACAGTAGCAGCTTTCCAGCATCAACTTCGAAGTAAAATAGTTCAATCATTTGTTCAAACCCTGATTTATTCTCAGTGTGTACATTTTTCATGAGTAACACGATAATTTTCATCACTTCAGATACGATAATATTATTTACTGACAAATTCATATCCATTATGAAATGATCAACATTATCTTCATTAAACAAAATTTTGCTTGAAAACAATGAATCTGTTAACGATGCTAATTTTAACGAAGGACTTCTCTTTCTATACGAGACAGGTAAATTCTTAAAATCTTAATCATAAAGACACAATATAACATTTGCCCAATTCTAGCGAACAACGTGAAATTCATGTTGTCAATTGATTTTCAGCACTATCTTTTGCAGTAGAAATTTTTGTGAGGTTCTTGGTCTTCCACTTTTTGGTTAGCAATATAATAGCAACCTAACTTGTCCGAATTTTTTTGTTTTTTAGTAATTTTAGAATTGAAGACTAATTTGGTCAATTATTTTTATTTCACATAATTTTGGGGTAAAGAATGTTGATATTCAATAATAACATGTGTGTTTGTCTTATCTTTTACCTGATTCAACTTAAATATTGATGTCTCTATAATGATATACATATTCCATTTCTTAGTAATGACCTAGACCCTTGCGTGTCTCTTTAGTTTGCGGAAGCTAGTATATATATTGTCAGGTTCAAACCCATCATATTATTACTACCTTTGGATCTCAGGCAAGTTGTTTAACTTTACCGAACATTTCAGCTATTTTTTAGGCGTCAGAGGTGCTAATGTTATTATACGACAAACATTTGCTTACATAACCGATATATTTTATTTTATAGTCAACAGCAGCGAATTCATCACTATATGTATGTTGTAAAAGCAAAAGTTTTCTGGCGATTCCAAACCACGTTTCAACATTTCTTTTAGATTTTGTGATTTTTTCAATTCATGAGGCGGTCGTTGTGCCAGAACGAATAGTTTCTGGTTATTTTGCGCATTGGAATATGATTTTCAAAATTTAGTACCAATACCTCATACAATTTATTGGTATTAACTTTTACATTCTTAGTATTGAAAATTTTATCCGAAATATTTTTAGATACCGCTGTAAAACGTATAAATTATTCAGTAAGTTGCAATCGACAAATTTCTAATTTTTTTAACGTGCTATTATGGAAGTTTCATTGGATTCTACTGCTAAAACTTTTAAAACTTGTTTGTTGAGCACTGCAGTTATAGATTTGAACAAAAAGTTGTCTCTACAGTCTCCATCGGCTTACAGGCAACTATATACAAACGAATTCGAATTGCAAATAAATTATCATGCCGGCCCTGACATAGACAACTATCTAAAATTTCTAATTCTAATAATACATACATACTTCTATAAAGAGTGTATAGTAATAAAAAAAAAAGTAATAAGACGAAACAAATAATATACTCATGCTTATTGTTATGTAAGAACATAGATAATCTTATATTTTTTATCTCATAAGAAAGACGAAAATCTTTACATGTTGAGTTGCTATATATGTATTGCTTATTCTCGATGTAATATTTTCCATCCATGGCAGTATGGGGAAGGATCAACAACAAATGGAAATAATATACGACATGAAGACAATATGCATATTGTCTCACGAAAAACATGAAAATAAAATTTCTCTTCGTACTATTTGATTATTTTTATTTACATTTATGTATTCAATTCGATGTTGAAAATTCGTTTTTACAGTTTATGGTTATGACAATTTTGGTGCATAATTTGGAAATATTTTACCAGGTAATAAGGAGTTTCGTATACATGTATTCATATATAAAATGACATAAAATATATTTGTATTCAAAGTAATTTCGAACAGCTCCTGGCTAAATTATAATATGTTAACCACTACTATATAGGACTGTGGTGAATATGAAACTAAACGAATTTTTTTTTTGCTATGCATTCTCTCATCTCTTACATCAAACTTTCTTATTCGAATGTTTTTTTACTTAAAATAGAATAATAAAAAAACTTTAAAATAAAAATCCATTAATCTTTTACTTAACTTTTCAAAAGCAGATTTACATTGTCACTCAAGAAGTTTTTTTTTGTGACATTCACGAAAATATGAAATTATTATTCATAATAAAAATAAAATAATAATTCGTTTGGAAAACGAATTAAAATATCATTAAAATAAGAAATCCACAAGTCTTACCACGCTATACTGATGTACCAAAATATATTACAAGTATATACAAAGAAAGAAAATTCACTTTGCTCAATTTGGTTTAAACAAGTTTGTTTGTTATTGTTTGTTTGGCTTATCAGATCAACATGCTATTTAAGCTTGTTTGGTGTTGACATACACGTTTAAAAACAAAATAAAAAGTTAGATTAAATTAGCCAAATATATACTGGTGGTCCATTGGCTATACATACTATAAAAACCTATTTTTAGAGCTATAACATATCTTGTGCAGGCAATGTTAATAGAATAAATATATAATAAACAGAATCAAAATGTAACACACCAAAAAATACGTTTTATATTAACTCATATTTTTTTAAATGTTATGTTTCTATAGTGGTCTCCACTCTTTATCATTTTAATAATAATCACTAGAAAATAATTTATATATCATACATAGTCGCACATATGTACGTATGTACGTACATCTACCGTATATCTACCCCATAACCTCAGTTTATTATAATTTTATTAAAACAATTTTTTTTTTCATTTTGGGTGCACCACCATCCAACCAACCATAAATTCATATAAATGTATAATATGTTATAAACTTACTATACATATATAGTAAATAAAATAACATGTCGACAGGATAATGGTGTCCAATGTCAAAGGTCATTACGAACTATATTATTATTTAATGAATGGTGTTACAAAAAAATATATTTCCTGGATAGACGAGGTGAAATTTGTACATTACGTATAAAGCAATACAGTACTGTTTAAGCTGGGGTCTGCGAAATATATATTTAAATTAAATATCAAATTGTTAAAAATGTTTCGAAATGCCACACTGTCATCAAGTTTGGTAGGAGATAATAAATATATTTAGAAAAATTACTGATGGTAAGTTAACACGAAAAACAGATTGTCATAGGGACCGACCAAGATTCAACGCAACTTCAAAATCCTTTCTATCAGTTATACAAAATTTTCCTATAATCCACTTCAAAATTTTCACTCAACATTGATTTTTTTAGATATATTAGTTTATCATTGCCTAGACTTCTCGTTCTAAAGATATCAATGATTTAAATTTTAAATCTCAAACTATATTTCTTAAATTTTGCTCTAAGAATACCTTATTTAAATTAAAATTAATTATTTGAATATTAAACATTTGTAATTAATTCAAACAATTAATTCATATTTTTTAATTTTGCCAAATTTAAATGACTCAAAGACAAAGTTTAAACACGGCTGTACTATAGTAGGCGGGAAGTATTTTAATTATAAAATAATTTAAAAAGTATTTTTTCTATAAAGTTTCGCGATTTTTTATGGTGCTACACACTATAATTTGGTTATGTTTAAATTGAAATAATATAATTTTATTTATAATGCCTTATGTTGTAGCATTGAAAATATCTCTAAACTATTAAATATGTAGTTGAATATAATTTAATGGTCAAGACCAATGTTGAGTGAAAACTTTTATATTTATCATATACTCGTATGTGTATACATTCATATTACATGTATCTTACACATACATATTTTTAATTTTACTTTCATCTTAATGTATACTAAAAATAGGATATACATTTTCTTCATAATATTGATTAATTAACATATAACAAATTATTAAAATAAAAAAAATGAGATCCTTAATGGAATATTCTTGTATAATTTCATGACAATGCGAATACGAAATAGATGAATTATATTATATTATATATATCTATATATATATATATATATATATATATATATATATATATATATATATATATATATATATATATATATATATATATATATATATATATATATATATATATATATATATATATATTACTGCCACCTTTTTTCTTTTTTCATCTCTGTACTCTACATCGTCATCATCATCATCATCTCAACTACATTTACTGTTTTATAAATATAAAAACTTCATTTACATCTTTAACTACTTTACTCCTTTTTTATTTCCTTATTATATGTATGTATGTATATACATACATACATGCGATGTGAGAAAATTTCATCTGATATTTTTCCGTAGTTAAGGTGTACAAATTAGTGGGTAACCACAAGTATTTTTATAAAAATTTAAAGGAAGGTAAAATCAGAAATAATAATAAAATTAAAATATGATTTGTATGTAACAAATCATATTTTAATTTTATTATTATTTCTGATTTTACCAAATCGGTGTACCCTTCCTTTAAATTTTTGAGGGTAAAATGATATAATGAAAATATTAAGTGGTTTAACTGTATATATTTTCATAAAAAGGTGAAAAATTAAAATAAAGCAAAAAACACTTTTCTACTCATAAAATTACTCATTCTTACTGAAGAAAAGAAAAGTGTTAACCACTTCACTTATCACTATGTATACTATGGCGTCGAAGAGAGGGTATTAAAGGGATACTTGTATTATGCCAATAATTATAGAAATAAAAGAAAATTTTCATTTATCTTTGCATGATGCTCCCAAAGCATATCCAAACCCATCCCCATTGTATCCTAGAATATACATACGCATATACAATATCCGCACCTTGTACGGAAATATCTATAATATACTGTTTGATGAAAACAAAACTACATATATAACAGCTTTTTTGATTATTAATTTATTTTTCTAATGGAAAATAGTGTTTTAGAAAATTTTATTTTGACTGATTATGGTTAAAATAATGATGATGACGATGATTTGGGGAAAATTAATCTACGTATACATATATAATAAAATCAATCAATTAATTTTTAATTTTATGATATTTTTTTGTCCGTTTTCATTTTTATTATTTAATTTAATTATTAGTATTTTTAATTTTCATTAAATGGAGCTTTGAAATTTAAATTTAGTTTCAAATTTTTAAGTATCAAATTTTAGTCGACCTTGCCCAGCACTCACATAGTAAATAACACGAAACATTCTCTAGCACGGACGTAAGTCAAATTTTCGTATGATTTACTGTGCGAGTGTCAGCAAAGGTTGATTCTAGTTAAATCATTACAAGATTTCTGATGAAATCATGATGTTGTGTATCATTTCAATAACAGTGTCATGTAATGTTCTGATATACTGGTGATCGTCGCATGTTGTATCTTCGACATCTTGGCGTTGGAATATAATGTGGCCAGCAATCGGGGTTTGTGAGCACGTCCTTTCTGCAGATGGAATTTTAAATACTTTACATCATTCGTATTTAAAACGTGCGTATGCAAAAGTTGATTGTTTTGTACGATCAATCTTGGAAATAATATCATTGAACGAATTCAATCTATATAGGAAATATATCGTCAAACCGATGTTCATTTTCATTATAAAACGTGGTTATTTTCACCTTTTGCGTATTTAAGGTATAACATTATCAAATTAGAATTGACTACAATAATAATTAATGAACTCATGACAACAAAGACAGTAATTGCGATTTACGATTTTTTGTTTACATTTTTTATTTAGTTGCAATTTCAAAATCGATTCTGGATGCATTGCCTATTTTGACTAATATCAGCTGTTAACTTGATGTTAGTGTCATCAGCAATCAAATAAGACATTTATTATGACCAACTAATTATTAAAGTTTTGATATTTTATTTACCAGTTGCGGTTGGTCGCTGTTGGTGTAGATTTCCTTATACTATAAGTATTCAACTCAGTTGACTTGTGCACGTTGGCGTGTGATAACTATAGTCATTTTCTAAGTTGCATGTTGTTTATCCACATGCGTTTGTCCTTCCTGATCCTTAACCTAAAATGCATCTCTATAGAGTTTCTAGAAGATTTTGATGATTTTGTTCTATTAATCAGTTCTATTAATCCTTCAAGTTCCATCAACCCTATAATTAAAGTGTCTATTTTTTTAATAATCCCGACTTCTTAGCGACGTGTTCTTTATACATATTAAAGAATTCTCTCAATAATTTAAATCATCACCGCAGAGTGTCCAAATGGTCATCCATACGACAATAATATAATATAATATCAACTTTTCTGCAACAAAAAAAAATCCCAAAATAATAAAAATAATGTTAATAGTAATGCAAATAACAATAATCGTAATAATCATAACATTAGATAAAAATATCATCACAATCCGCAAAATGTGAAATATCAATCCTTATAGAGATATACATAAACTCATAAAAAAATACTCAACCACTGGATGGATGGATATATATATTTAAAAAAAATGTCTCAACTATAACCGAAAATAAAAATTGGTCATGTATCCTTTTTTGCGTCTGTGGCAACTTTAATAGTTTTTTGAACCTTTTGAGGATACGCACCAAAAAATAAAAATTAGAATAGAAATTACGTATGGTTTAGCATTTTTATGAAATAAAATTTAGCTCAATACAAATGGGTTTTAAAAATTATACGTTTGGTTTGGCCAAAAAAAAAAATATTAAAAACACTTTCATGTAACTGGATATTCACATTTATAATATATATATATATATTTACCATATTATACATATATATATATATATATATATATATATATATATATATATATATATATATATATAATATATATACCTATATATAGTCCAAAAGTGTCCAATCAATTTTAATCTTCTAAACTATATTACAGCCGTCAGAAA
This sequence comes from Tipula unca, assembly GCA_951394425.1. Lineage (NCBI taxonomy): Eukaryota > Metazoa > Arthropoda > Insecta > Diptera > Tipulidae > Tipula > Tipula unca. The sequence goes on from OX596382.1 coordinate 777,799, forward strand.
TTTTCTATTTTCAACCATTAGTATTATGATGTTTGTTAATTTTTAGCTCAAAGGTAACATAATAGAAATTTTTTTTAATAAAATTAAAAAAGTTTGTAATTTTCATTTAGATTTTCCGCGATTTTAAAATTGTGTATTATAGGATGACGCTAAATAAAAATTTATTTTTATATAGCATATGAGAACGACCCATTTTAAAAGGAAAAACAAAACGATAATTTCACAATCCTTTTGGGAAATCATTACTTTATTACAACAACAATAACAACAATATGTAAATATATATATATATATTTTTATATATATATATTTTTTTTTATTGCCAAACAGATTTTTTCTTTTGCTTATATGTCCGTTAAGTGTTATGTTACCTTTTTGGCTAATATATAAATACGTCGTCTGAGAGAAAGAGAGATCAGAAAACTTTATTATTATTGTTCTAGAAAACAAATTTGTTTTTCTTTTAAAAGTGTCATTTGTAAATATATTCAAAGTTTTATGTGGAAAATCTTTTTTTCCAGGTGTCATTTGTTACATGAATATATTTATACTTGTATTGAAATGAAATATTAGATGGATTATTTGTCGAAATTCGCTTACTTTTAGAGACAAATAAAAACCTACATATATGGTTCACTCAGAATGTATAAAATTTTGCAATAATTTCCTTCTAATTGAAAATTATCAAAATATAAAAAAAAGGAACGGCAAAAAGGAAAATCTATTATGAGGAAAATTCAATAAAATATCAAAGTAGATTAAGTATGGCATATTGCCAAAACACTGTTCTCGACATTTAGCTTTTTATATTTTCCATTTTTTGGGCTCTTTTTTCGTATTTTATGAGATAAAAAATTGGGGGGTTGGAAATAAATTTTTTATATGAATATTCAAAGGGGATGTTTCTATATACATGCATATATATACGTATATTGAGTATCGTTGCGCCACCACAACACAAATATCGAAACTCATTATTTTATGGGACTTTGGAAAAAATAAACGGCGAAAATGGGAAAGTTATAAGTTGGAAATTGTACAGTTTTTCACAATTTATTTATATATTTGTACCAGTTTGCCAATATTATGCATAGAATCAATATTTTTATCGAAGTGTAATAGTATTTCATATATTCAGACGCACAGTGAGTAATGGTACGAGTTGTTTCTCGATTGAATGATAATAAAAAACATTTCCTTAATTGAACATGTACTTGATTTTTGAATTAGTAAATGTTTACAGTACAAAGCTCCTATTGTACAATATATTTATAAATTTTAAATATTAGTTTTAGAGATACATTTAGTTTATAATTTCCACCTACACATTTAACTTACCGTAACACCTTTTCCTGTACATTATACATATTATAGGTAACCTAAAAACAAGGAAAATCTTTCAAAAATTAATTCCATTGATTTCATATTTTTCATATAAATCTTTTAAAACATAAATAACCTGAAGCATAAAGCATAAAATAAAATTTTTATAAATAAAAACAGTAAAAAGAAAAAGGCAAAAAAATCTAAATTGTCTGGTTTTTCTTCCAGTGGGAAATTTATACTTTCTCGATTTTTATTTATTTTTTTGTTTTATATAAAAAGCTTATTCTTGTTTTGACTCACTATACCAATATTTGTGTGATTATGTTATACAGAGAAAATTATTTGGGATGAGTCGAAATATCACTCAGTTCTCCGTTTTTTAATCGGGATGAAAATGGGAGATTTTTTTGTTTTTTGGAAAAATCAAAAATAAAACAAATTTATTTTTGTTTATTTAACAACAAAAAAAATATTTTGGCAAGGAAGTGGTAACATTGATCAATTGTTGCTCTTTTTACCATCGGGTTTTATTTTGTTTTTAGTTTTGGAGAGAAAATTGGAAAAATTTTAAAACCAATAAAAATATTTACTTTTAATGGAATTATTCTAGCATTCGTGTTAGTGTTTATATAAATATTATAAAAAAAAACTAACAAATGATTTATGTTTTGAATCGATTGCTGATATATTTAATTAAGCTAATTTTGGCAACCAATGTCTGTATAATTCCGATTATTCATTTTTATCGAATAAATAAGGCAAACGAAAAACAAGCAGCTTCTTGAACGAAAAACTAAAAAATATAGTAATAAATTTTCTAATCTTAATCAACAAACCAAACAAAAAAAATAGATGCAAGCTCGGAAAATATAATAATAAAAGAAAAATTCTACTGTAAATTTAAAATTACAGTATACATATGTATGTACTCGTATATAACAAAAACTAATAAACAAGATAACGTTGCCACACATAACAATAGTTTTATTGAAATATCTTCTCGGTTTCTGGTATTTTGTGTACTCAATTTTTGGTCTAGCTAAACTATCTATATATTTTATATAAGTATTGGCATACCCCAATACCCCAAACAATTAATACAATAACATATTGTTCATTCCAATCTCCCATTCTCTTAACATTAACATTTTTCCGAATTTTATTTTTTATTTCATATTTTTTAAAAGAAAGAAAAATCTACTGTAACAGATGAAATAAAACGGTCATAATTTATGTGTGAATGTGTACAGTCGAGTAGAACGATTTTTTTTGTTGAGAAAATCTAGTTTTTCATTTTTTTTTTATGTTTTTCTTCCTTATAACATGAATTCCAATATATAATCGAGTTATGTATATACAATCATATATAGCGATAGTGTACTATAATGTAGAGTGGATCATGTTTGTTTTTCATTTCAAATTGTGAAAATGAACTTGATTTATTTTATTTATTTATAGATGTGTATACATACATATATGTCTATATGTATATGTATACAATATAGATTTTCTCGTCTTGATTTACAACGCACCAGTATGCTAAGAAATGGGTGTGTCCACTTAATTTTTTTTACCAAATCATCAAATTTCCATCTAATTAGAAGGAAATTAATAATTAGTTGGAGGGAAAAAAATCTTTTATGTAATTTAATTAATAAATGAAAAATCACTTACTCATTCTCGAGGATATGGTTTAAAGAGTATGTATGTATATGTGAGAGAAGAGGGGTGAAGAAATTTTGTTTTTTTTTTGCAAATAAATTGAATTAATTTCTTTTAATTTATTCCAAGTTTTTCATTTTTTATTATTCTATATTTCTTAAATAACAAGAAAAATTGAGATCGCTTAACCTAAATTCTATTTTAATTTTATTTTAATATTTTATTATATTCATTTTTCCCATTTATAAAGTTTCTGTGATTCCATGTTAGTAAAGAAAAAACTTTGGGAAAGGGAGAAATGCACATAACACATTGATGTGCTGGAAATCTTGATAGTATCAATAATAAATATAGACTAAATTAAGTTTGAGCCTTTAAATCTCCAAGTGTATACTACGAGTATTTCGTTATCTTATCGTTTATTTATTAAATTCGTGGCAGTCAATATGTTAAATAATGAAACCGGAAAATTATTGGAAAAAATTTCTTCTTTTTATCGTGATTTGGCAAAATTTCAAAATTTAAAATGAAAAAGCGGAATAACAGATAATTGTATATGTTTTTAATAAATGGCCGACCAAAAAGCAAATTATTTAAATTATCCCAAAACTATGAAAGAAAAAATCACTGAAACTACAACACATATACATACATGCTTAAGAAGAAGTACTCCCCCCTCGTTCATCGCTGAGTATGGCTCTGATATTTCACGACCATGCATCATTTTTTCAGTTAATTTACATGGGGTCTTTTAATAAAAAATAAACTTTTCAGTTACCTTAGAAAACTCAATTATTAATTTTTTGCCATTCTTGAGTCAAATTTGTACCTACTCTCGAAATCTCTAAATTTTTTATTATTTAACTGTTACGACGTTTGAGTTCCTGAAAATAAAATAAATTAGTTACACATAGCTATATTCAAAATCATTCATGATACTTATCTTGTAAAATGTTGTACATCCCTGTAATGATGATAATTCATAATTGAAGATGTATTGTACATTACTAGCAATATTAATTATATATTACACTTATCCTTGCACAATTATCGCCTTACGGTAAATTAAATGTTATTACATATATAGGTTTAATATACATACATATGTATGTATTGGTTTTGGTAGTAATATGCGGTTAATTCTTGCATTATATAAAAATACACAAAATATTAGTCTAGTGAAAAACGTTGTCAATTAAACATAAAATTAAAATACAAAATTTACAATAAAATATACATATTTATTTTGATAATAAAATAGTGTAAAATAATTGTTTTATATAGTGATAATAGTGATAAATCAAATACTCATAAGTAAACTATAAGTTGAAATATACAAAACAGTTTTAATTTTAATTATTTGTGGATACAATTTATACAAACATTTTTTGGAGGTTCTACCGAGATACAGGTCAATCCGTTATTCATAATTCAGTTACAAATATCATATTATCAGTCTCACATTTGAGATTTTACATATTGAAAATGAATGCTGATGAAAAGAAATCTTTGGAGCATGCGATTGAAAAACGTAAACGATTATTTGATTCACTAATCCGTATGGAAACATTTATTGGAAACATTAATGAAGAAGCAACTATTGAGGAAATAACTGTGCGTCTAGAGGCATTAAATGATATTGTGGTAGATTTCCGCAAAATTGAAGACACAATTATGACCTTTCCTATCCAAACATCGGAAATCATCAATTTTCAAACACAATTTTTTGAAGCTAAAGCAACTCTTAAACGCCACATCAATGAGCACAAGGATAATGATGCAATTAATGCTGATATTCGATTAAAACAGACGATGACACAATTTGCATTGAATGAGACAACCTTGCTTGACACATTTAAAAATCTAACCTCAAAACCGAATGAAGTTAATCTACCAAAAATTACTACATCGATTCACCAGAATGATACTATCAGCAAGGTACATAAGTTTAAATTTTTAAAAGGTGTTTTGCGAGATGAAGCTGCCTCACTTATCCGCCACATAAAATGTACTTCGGCGAACTATGACGAAGCATGGAACAAAATACTTGATCGATTTGACAAAAGGAAACCAATTGTTACAAAATACATTCAAATGTTTTTAGATATTGCCCCAATTACTCGATCAAATCAAACACAGTTCAGGACATTACACAACACAGCTGATGAAGTCATTCGATGATTACGAGCTTTGGGAACTGAGGCGGAGGGAAGAGATTCATGGCTAGTTAATATCTTGCTAAGCAAATTGGACTTAGATACCCGCAAATTATGGTCACAGAAAACTCTACATAATGATTTCCCACCGTTAGATTCATTTTTAAAATTCATTGGCGAACAGTGTGATTGAAAACAGTGAAGTAACAGTGAAGTAATATTCAGTTTAGCACGGACTACCGCGCCGTCAATTAAAAAAATTGGACTTCACCATGCCACGAATATCACACCTACAACAAACAGATCATCTAGCTGCCAATTCTGTCAAAACGATCATCCATTATTTAAGTGTGCAACTTTCAAAACACTCAGCGTTCCAGACCGTCGAGAATTCGTATCGAAACACAATCTATGTTTCAATTGTTTATTTGTGGGACACTCAATAAAATCTTGCAAATCAAAATATCTATGTCATTATTGCAAGGGAAGGCATCACTTATCACTACATGCATTATCAGGAGCAATACCCACAACAAGTTCAGATCAAACATCGGGATCTAGTAACACAACCACACTTACAACTTATCTGCACAATCCGGATCAACCAACTAAACAATGAGCACGAACAATCCAGTGCGCAAACCTATACAACAAATGACCAATTACAAGCACCTCAGCCACACTCACAGTCTGATCAACAAATACAAAATACACAAGCAAATTACCAAGTCTGCATGGCCCACAACACATCAACTGAACATTTACTACCCACAGCTGTAGTGAACATTGAGAATATACATGGAGAGTTACAACCTTGCAGAATACTATTGGATTCTGGATCAATGGGAAATCTTATTTCACAGTCATTAGTGAAACAATTACAACTTCCACAACGGAAGTCAAACACTATCGTGAGCGGAGTAGTGTCTAATACGACATCACGATGGAAATCAACGGTTACATTGCCATCCCGTCTTGATCCACAACAATATTTAACAATTGATGTACATATTCTTGCACCGCTTTCATCAGTTCCAAACGAAACATTCACAAGGCCACACTTACAAGAATCAGAGCAACTAAATTTGGCTGATCTCTGCTTTAATATTCTAAGCCCAGTTGACATAATATTAAACGCTGGCACAGTTTTTAGTGTGTTACTACCTGGCAGTGTTAAGGTTGCTAACACCTCGATCATCGCACAACATACTATTTTTGAATGGGCATTAGTTGGAGATATAGTAGAGAACTCTAATCTTATATGTCCTACTTCACTGTATACCATGCATTAATCCTGAATTGAGATAGACAAAACATTGCAAATGTTTTGGAAATCGGAGCAAGTTTTACCAATATCTCAATTTGCTTATCACGAAAATCAATGCGAAAAATTCTACAAGAAAAATATCAAGACGGATCCTACCGGACGATACATAGTAAAGCTGCCATTCAATGATATACAACAACAACTAGGAAATTCAATGTGATCAGCAGTTTCACGATTATTAGCTATTGAGAAAAAATTGGGTAGGAACGAACAATTAAAGAAAGAATATCATTCCTTCATGACAGAGTACCTAGAGCTAAATCATATGGAGAAAATTCCTAATGATCAAATAAATATCAAGGCAGCATCGGAACATTTCTATTTACCTCACCACTTCGTAATAAAAACCATTTCAAGTACAACGAAGTTGTATGTTGCGTGTGGTATTTGATGGCTCTTGCCAATCATCATCTGGGATTTCATTAAATGAAAATTTGTGCGTAGGCCCTACAGTCCAAGAAGATCTCACCATAATCATGATGCGGTTCCGCATGCACAACATAGTATTCTGTACAGATATAGAAAAAATGTATCGGCAGGTTTTGGTCGATCCTTCCGACCGAGACTATCAACGTATTGTGTGGCGATTTAACTCAAAATCCGAAGTCGCACATTATAGGTTAAACACCGTCACCTATGGTACTGCAGCGGCTCCATATTTGGACACCAGAACATTACAACAGTTGTCAGAAGATAATAAAGCTACATATCCACTAGCATCAAAAATCATTTCACGTGATTGTTACGTCGACGATGTCCTCACTGGAGCTTCAACTGTCGCAGAAGCATTAAAACTACAAAGAGATATTGGTGTACTTCTCGATTCTGGAGGTTTTAGGCTTCGCAAATGGTCGTCAAACTCTTCAGATTTTATGAAAAATATCGGCCAATTAAGTATTGAGAAGAATATTCCCATTTTTAAAGTTGAAGACAACACAATAAAGATGCTAGGACTCCATTGGCAACCTGAGTTCGACAACTTTATTTGTAAAGTGGAAAAGTATTCACCAGAAACGCTTCTTACCAAACGTTCATTTCTTTCTTAGGCTTCAAAACCGTTTGACCCATTTGGATGGCTGTCCCCTGTTTTAATCAACATCAAAATATTGTTTCAGGAGCTATGGTTGTACAACCTGACATGGGATGATCCTCTTCCAACAACCTTTTCTAAAAAATGGGAATCAATCAATTTCAATTTAAGGTGCTTGGAGAACATTAAAATTCCACGACAACTGTTGTTTAATACAAATCTAATTCAACTGCATGGATTTTGCGATGCCAGCGAAGCAGCATCAGCAGCAGTCATATACTGCAAAAGTTTTGACTCCAAGGGAAATCCACGAATACAACTAGTCACAGCAAAAACAAAAGTGGCACCAGTTCGAACTATATCAATACCCAAGCTGGAATTGAATGGAGCACTACTATTAGCGCGATTATTTTCGCAAGTACAACAAGCGTTCACGGAATATGAAACTCAAGTATACGCTTGGTGTGATTCAGAGATTGTCCTGGCGTGGCTAGCTAGTCATCCAAGACGATGGAAAACAAAAGTGGCTAATAGGACCTCAGAAATTCTAGATACAATACCTCTCAAACATTGGCGTCATGTCAGTTCGAATGATAATCCAGTGGACATAGCTTCACGAGGTATACATCCAACCGATCTCGTAACAAACAAAAATTGGTTCTGTTGACCTATCTGGTTGAGCAATAACGAGGCTCATTGGCCATCGACTCTCAAAAAACTGCAGCATACTACAGAATTGGAACAAAAAACACTAGTGCTTCAAACAAAGATAAAGGTCGACGATTCAATTGATAGTTTATTCAACCGCATTTCATCATGGACCGAGCTGAAGCATGTCATTGCATTTTGTAATCGCTTCATTCACAATTGTCGGAACTCAACTTGTAGACGATCAGGGTTACTCACAACTACAGAACTACGTACCGCAGAAAAGGTTTGCATTAAAGCTGCACAACAAACAAGCTTCACATCCGAGATAAAAGAATTGAGACAACACAAGTTTATTAAAAATAATTCACGTTAGTCCAAATTAGCACCATTCTTGGACACTGAAGGCATATTAAGGGTTGGAGGAAGACTTCAAAATTCATCGGCTAACTACAATGCGAGACACCCTATAATTTTGCATTACACACATATCCTCAGCAAAATTATAGTATCATATCAACACAATTTATTTCTACATCCTAGTCCATCCTTACTTAGCTCCCTTCTCAAAAACAATTATTGGATAGTTGGTGGCAGTTTTCTTGTGAAACGCGAATCTCACAAGTGTGTGAAATGTACGAGATATAGAGCTAAAACTTCAACACAATTAATGGGTACATTACCGCCAGCAAGAGTAACACGAACACGACCGTTTACTCATACTGGTATTGATTTTGCGGGACCAATTATGCTGCAAACAAAACGAGGAAGAGGCGCAAAATTATACAAGGCATATGCGTTTTCGTGTGTTTATCAGTGAAGGCTATCCATCTGGAAGTAGCATCGGATCTCACTAGTGATGCATTCATAGCAGCGTTTAAACGTTTTATAAGCAGGAGAGGGCTGCCTTCTGATGTTTATACAGACAATGGGACCAACTTTATAGGGGCTCATAGAAAATTTACTGCAATATTTTCGACATCCCTGTAATGATGATAATTACTAGCAATATTAATTATATATTACACTTATCCTTGCACAATTACCGCCTTACGGTAAATTAAATGTTATTACATATTTAGGTTTAATATACATATGTATTGGTTTTGGTAGTAGTATGCGGTTAATTCTTGCATTATATAAAAATACACAAAATATTGGTCTAGTGAAAAACGTTGTCAATTAAACATAAAATTAAAATACAAAATTCACAATAAAATATACATATTTATATTGATAATAAAATAGTGTAAAATAATTGTTTTATATAGTGATGTGAATAAATCAAATACACATAAGTAAACTACAAGTTGAAATATACAAAACAGTTTTAAATTTAATTATTTGTGGATACAATTTATACAAACATAACCGTGTACTACCAAATTATAACTTAGTAACTAAGAACATCTAACCATAATTACATATTCCAAATCCACCAACCATATCTTTGAAGACTTCGCATGCGGTGGAACTCTATACACACGTGTAATATTTCTTTATCATTTGTTGAATTATTCAATGTTTGCTATTTGTTTTATTTAAGAAACAACTATACGGACAAAAATTTATCTTCAACTAAACGAAATACATGATAGACATGTTTTAAAAATCATAAAAGTCTTTTACAATTTTCATTTATATCAACCATCCTGTTTTAAATTATTTGTGTTAAAACTAAAGATAAATTCTGGGTGGCACCTTTCCATTTTCGTTAGGAAATGCTGCGGGATAAGTGGGTGCCGCTTTACCATAATCGATTGCGCCCTGTGCAATTATCTCATCTGATCTTATAATGCCACGAAGACTGATGATTCCTAAAATGAGAATATAAAAATTAGGTGCAGATTTCAAAAAAATTAAGAACAAATATAATTTTTGTTTTTCGTTTCAAGCTCAGTACATAACTGTTTGCTTGCAGGAAGCTACTTTATAGTATAGTTTGTGACGACAAAATTAATTATTATCAATTTATCGTCTTGTAAATTTCGAAATTTTGAGAAATAAATTGTAAACTGCCAAATTTTCCAAAATGATAAAAATCATAAATAAATATATATATATATATATATATTGTATATAAATTCTACACAATTTATACAAAATAAGTAGTTTATTAAAATCGTTTGAGGTAATGGTCAGAAATATTGACTCTAGAATCTAGAATCCGTTATAGCGACCAATTGCGATAAACTAATGGATCGTTTGCGAACTAATTTACCAGGAGTCAATTGGATACCTCAATTAACTGTAGGTTAACAAGAAAAAATTTTATGCAAAAATTAAGTTTATTAAAATCACCTGAGCTAATGGTCCAAAATTTTGAATCGACAAGCATAGCATTCGATTGCAATGATTCATATTGTTTATTAAAATCACCTGAGCATTGATCAGAAATGTCCACCCAAAGAATTAGAATTCGCAATATAGCCCGGCTGTGGTGATGGCGGAGTGAGAAGTTTGGTAAAAACAAAACAAGGAATAATATTTTCGGCCAAAAAAAAATTTATTTTTCAACGTAGTCGTCATTTAGCTCGATACACTTGGTTCAACGTTTTTCCAATTTTTCGATCCCTTCCGAATAATACGATTTCTCCAACCCTTTAAAATAGGCTTTTGTTGCCTCGATGATCTCCTCATTAAAGCCGAATCTCTTTCCGCCGAGCCATTTCTTCAAGTTCGGAAACAGCATATATAGTCACAGGAGTCTAAGTTTGGAGAATATGGTGGATGTGGAAGCAATTCGAAGCGTAATTCATGGATTTTGGCCATGGCAACTACACACGTATGCACCCGTGCATTGTATTGATGGAAGAGAACTTTTTTCTTCGCCAAATGCGGTCGTTTTCATATTCAAATGTATGTAATATATTGCGCATACGCTCATCTGCGATGCCTACTTTCTCAGCTATCTCGCGCACTTTCACTCTGCGGTCTTGCAATACCGTATCATGGATTTTGTCAACCATATTTTTGGTGTGGTGGCTTCATTTGGGCGTCCTAAACGTTAGACATCAGTTGTGCTTGTACGACCACAACAAAAATAAGTAAACCACTTGTGAATCATTTTAATCGATGGTGAAGAGTCCCCATAATATTTATCAAGCTTTGTTTTGGTTTGCATAATGGTTTTTCCACGCAAACAATAATGTTTAATTAACACACGAAATTCCCTTTTTCCCATGTTTGTAAGAAAACAATGGGTTGTCTGTTTACAATGGCTGTCAAAACTGAACTAAATGACAGATCTGTCTAAAAATTTTAATTTGGTCTAGTGACAGATGGTGTTGTTGCAATTTTACCAGATTTTTCACACCTCTATCAATAGGTCTCGGAGCCTATAAATATTGTACAAGATACCATTTTTGGTATGTTGCGTTATTCATTAGCTCCGTGTTTTCTCGTAACCAATTATGTACATTCTATACCTACATACCTATATACGTAAAACTTATAATTGAAACTTATATGATTTCCACCGTGCTTTATTGAATAATGTTGATACGTTTCATAATTTTTCGAAAAATATTATAAAATTCATTATTTTATGATTATTATGCGAAACAAATTTGGTTATGATTTGTTGGTTTGTTACATTTGCCAATACATAATATATTTCATATTATATACTCGTATGTACCACATATTCTACCCCATACTATATATCCACTTCATGTTCCGCATGCTACATATATATAAAATATACAGTAAATATATAAGGACTCAGTGGATCATTTCTAAATTTATTGTTTGGCACATCTGTTTTGTCAATAATCCTCATACTTTTTTTCATGTATATATGTATATATGTTACGAATTTTTTGTTATCATTTTCAGAATAATGGGGCGAAAGGAAGGAAGGCTTTTTTCGGTTGTCTATTTTTCTTTTCGGTTTTTGAAAATTCTATATTTTATAATTGAATATAATTAAACAAGTATATAGTTTTATATTTATGTATGTGCACATACATATCATAAAATATATGGAGAAAATATTACATTACATTATAAAATAAATTTAATTTTAAATAATAATGTCTTATTAAATATATATAGAGTCTACTAGTCTAGAGAGAAATAAATAAATTGATAGGTTTCGATGAATTTAAAATATGCGGAAAACCCATAACCATTCCGCAAACAGTTAAAGCACACACAAAATATAAAAATTAAGAAATAAAGAAATTAAAATTATCTTTCCTGTTATCCCAAAAAATGAGAAATTCTAATTTGAAAATAAGGATATTTTATTCGAAAACCAAAAGAAAAACCTTTGTCACGTTCTACAAAGTTCATTATAATACAATAAAATAACGAACTTTTTGGGTGAAAAGAAAATCGTACGTAATGAGAAAAGTTATTCTGATTTTCGAAAAAAATATATATTCTTGTTTTTAGTTTGAGAGGGATATAACAATGCTTTTCTATTAATTTTATTGGTTATTTTCCAATTATTTTTGATTATTATATTATTGTGTGTGTCTTTGAATTTATTAGATGTTGTTCCATACAAGGAAATAAACGATTATTGTTCTGGATTTATGAGATAATGGGAGGATCGATACAAAATAATTATTTATTTTCAACTTATCAAGTCAAGTATCCTTTTAAATAAAACTGTATATACATATGTATATACCATAATCATTTTCATCATTAAGATCATCTAACTCTATAACCAAACAATTCATATTGCTTTGTAAAATTTAGATCCGAAAACACAACAAAACTATTGGATGAAATGTAATATTTCCTCGCCTATCATACAATAATAACCACTTGAAAAATGTCATTACTATGCGATTTTCCAACATTTTTTGCAATAATAATAACAACGCAAAATCAATCCTACTATTCAAATATTCGATGCAGCGTTGTTATATATACATAATCGTATCCAAAATATATATATATATATATACATATATTATATATATATATATATACATATATATATATATATATATATATATATATATATATATATATATATATATATATATATATATATATATATATGTATATATATATAAAATGTAAAAAACGTCATTTAAAGTTCTCTATTTTGCAGAAACGTTAGAATAATAAGAGATCTTTATGTGCAAAATAGTAAATACATTTTTGATTTTGAAAATTATTAGACAATATATATGTACTCGTATGTACAAAATTTATATTCATGCAGATCCATTTTAAAAACAAACAAATGAAACGGAAAAGTAGCTTTATTCAATATAGAATTCATCACAAATTTCAAGTAAAACTGAAACAAAACACATTAAAATTATGTATGTAAATAAAAAAATCTGTACATTTGTCTATATGTACCTGAGCATATACTAAAATTGCAAAAAGTAATTTCAAGATTTTCTAAAAAAATCGATATGCTGGTTTGCTTTAAGCAATCGTTCCGTTTTAGTACAGCACTTTCTTTCAAATTATGAAAAATGATAGTGCAATTTCATTTTGTTGGGCCCACTCCAAGGATACACTGAAGCTTTTTATTGCATCCTCTAGTTTGATATACGGATTAGCATTGGTTTGTCAGTACTTTTTCGGCTAGTAAAAACATAATATTGCAATTATCGAACTCAAAAAAAAAATGTTGCAATTACCAAAATTTTAGGTTTCTTTTCTTGATTTGCACTTATCGAAATTTGCGAGAAGCAAATGTTGCACAAATCGAGCATTTACTGTATATATATATATATATATATATATATATATATATATATATAAAATATATACATATATATATATATATATATATATATATATATATATATATATATATATATATATTTATATATATATATATATATATATATATATGTATATATATATATATATATATATATATATATATATGTATATAATATATATATCTATATATATATATATATATATATATATATATATATATATATATATATATATATATTTATATATATATATATATATACATATTTAAACTACAACCACAAAACGCTCCACGAACCCCACCAATGTAACCATACCTATATTGTACACATATATAGTGAATATTATCATCATCATCTCCATTGTCGTAATACACATTATGTATGAATATTTTATATGAAATACATAGACACACAAGATACAAAAAAACTTTTATTTTGTAAAATAAAAAAAATCTTTTCGAAATCTTAATTCATCTCACTTCGCAGCGTTCATCATAATAATATTTGGATGGTGTCATCTGTTTTAACTATCAACTTTAAAGTTATAAAAAATAAAAAGAAAACGAAAACTTGAGGGGATTATATTTGTGCTCTTGAATACCAACAAAAAATGGCGTGTAGTAACAAGCATGCACCTTATGCTTCAAATGTTTAATATGGTAATTTTATATCGTTAAAAAATAGAAGAAACTAGATAAAAACGCTGTAATATTAAGAAATATATAAGATATCTACAGTAGCGGAGTCGCAAATAAATTTGATTCGCAACAATTTTGAAACCGGCCCCAAGTGTAAACAAAACTGTGTTAATAGGTAAAGTGATATTTTTATGATTAAATAACATTTTTCTCCGTACATTTGAACCAAACAAATGTTATTGCTATTCTAGGCCGTAAAACACATTAATTTTACAAATAAAGAACTTGGTTGGCTACTCGTTTGTGGCATTTTTATCAGTTGTTTAAACTCAGCCCATGCCGCTTTAATTGCGAGATCCAGAGTTTTTTTCAAATTTACTCAACTCAGCTTCTGTTAATATTTTCAATTTTCCCTACTCAAATGGCAAAAATTAGAGATGGGTACACCAGTAATAATATTGTGTACGGCGGTGATCAAGAAATCAGAGTTGTTGACTTTGGTTCAGGGATCGGCGAGGTAGATTACGCCATGAAATTTACGCAGTTGTCAACACGTAAAATATAACAGTGTTTTTTGTCAACGTTGACAATTAAAATAATGTCAACAACCTCGGATATTTTAGCGATTTGAAATCGAATGCACCAGTTCGCGTGGTTATTTTGTAAAAGCGTTCATATTCAAACTACCATCGTGTTTTTATTTATTCAGTATTGTTTGCCATTTCATCATGGAAGACTGAGCCCGGCATAGCGTCTACAAATTGTTCAGCTTTGTGAGGAATGTGTTTCGTACGCTTAGACCAAGTTACGGTTGATATAATCGGCCTGTCGAGACCACAATTTGGAATACCATCGAAAAGTTTGAATCCCAGTTTACAGTATTGGATAATACGCGACTAAATAGACGGGTCGTGGTTTATGCGCCTGAGAAATCCTTCGTTCATATGTCTTCAAATCAGAAGACGGCCGGGACGTACCTGTGTATAGTGCTCGTTATTGCGCCATGATAACGGAATATTTGCTGGCTGAAATTGAAGCCCAACCTCGACCACATTTGGTTCCAAAAAGTGGGCGCTATTTGCCATATAGCACGCGAAGCAATGTACTTATTGAAAAATCATGTTGACGAGCAATTAATTCCACGGTTCGGATCGTTGAATTGGCTATTTAGATCCTGTGATACCTCTAGACTCAAAAATCGTCATCTTGAAATCGTGGACTCGAGTTTAAAACTCGTCAGCGCCAATACTTTTTTAATTTAATTTCTTCTGTAAAATTGGTTCAACAGGTTCTGTTGAAATCTACATTCAATTTCTGCAAGTATAAGAGCCATCTATACAAATCTTTTATATCTGTCATTTGAATAGACAATATTGAAAATTTTAGCAAAGGCAATGGACTGCGTTTATTTCACCATCGCTATACACCCATCTTGAAAAATATGAAAATGAGTAACAGAAGCTGTGTGTTGAACCAATTTAAATACAGAAAAAAATAAATTAAAATAATACCGTCGCTAATTGGACTCGAACCTTAGTCCACTAATCCAAAGTCAATCACTCTACTACCTCGCCCACCACCGCATATATATTTGGTGTTATACAAATCTTTTATACTTTCCAATTGAATTGAGAAACTTTGAAAAATGTTTAAAGTAGCTGAGTGGAACCAAAAATGTCCCAACATTAATATCGTTTGAAACTTAACTGAACTGCATAGTGCCAGGTGCAACATTTAAAGCGATGACATTCCAAGCAGTGTATTTCGAAGAAGTTAAAAATCTGACAAGCTATTCCTCCTTATGTTCTTAAAAATTATAAAACTTCCATTCCAGTTAATGATGCTTGATGCGATTTTTAATGCGGGCCACAATATTGACCACTGACCATACAAGTTTTAAGTTTAAGTTAGTATATGAATAACGCCCAAATAAAAAATTTCCCTGTACAAACTGAAAGTATAACAAATATGTATAGGTGAGTTTAAGTCTCGATTAAAACTAAAAACAAATTTAATTTAATTTCTTTTTGGTTTTGTGGACCTGAGATCAAGCCTCGTTTCAAGCTAAAACTATTTTAATTTAATTTCTTCTTCCAAATTGGTTTAACTCAGCCTCTGCTAAACTTTTCTCCATTGAAATGGCAAGCATAAAAGATTGGTGTAGGCAGGAATGAAATTGTATTTCGTGGTCAAGTAAGTAGAGTTTTGACATTCGTTTTGTGAACCTGAGTTCAAGTCTCGGTAAAAGTTAAATAATTTTTTAATTTAATGGCAACTTGGTCTTATACCTTCATTTAATTCTTCTCGCCTGTTACATCAAAACAACAAACTAAAAAAATGTTTAAATTTTATGAAAATTTTCATAAAATTCAACCTTCATGTAACAGGCGAGAACCACTCAAAGAGCTATTTATCCAATACAAATTGTTATACTTTAACCTGATCATAAAATGTTACACTTATAATATATCACAGAAACAATCCTATAATATATGTATAACACTTTGTGATAATGTTAAAGTATAAAAATTGGTATTGGGTCATAGCTTCTTTGAATGCTTCTCACCTGTTACATAGAAATAAAATGAAGGTAACCAAGTTTCCAATAAATTAAAAAACAAATTGATTCTACTACCGAGAATTGAACTCAGATCCACAAAACGAAGGTCAATTACTCTACTTACTTGACTATCGCCGTATAGTAAGTCTACTGCTACCCCTTTAATATTTGCCATTTAAGTAGGGAAAATTGAAAATATTAACAGAAACTGAGTTGAAAGAAGAAATTAAATTTATAAAGTTTTGGACCTAACCGAGACTTGAACTCAGGTCCACGAAACCAAAGTCAATGACTCTGCTTACTTGACCACCGCCATAAGATAATTAAATTCAAAAGTAGGCAAGAATAGACAAAATAAAAATTCAGCTTCTCTCAGCACATTTTCAAAATTTTTCATTAAATGAAATGACCGCTTGAATCGGCCCAAAATGACATATTTTTATAATATGTATAATATTTTTAATTCATTTATATTTGTTTATTCAATTTTTGAATTGTAACCGACTCACCGGGAACTTTCAGGATGTCCTCCGCTGGCTCAGTCCGCCACTGGGTGTCATTTTATTTTAGGGTTTTGATGTACCGTCTTTACACACCAACTTTTAAAAGTTTTCTATATTGAAAGTGTATAGATTTGAATGATTTTTTGAGCTTTCGAGGGGATAAAACTTCGTCTGCTAAACCTTTTAAGTCTCATGTTTACACAACGTTCATAACTTTTCGTATAATCACGTACATACTCGTATATGTAGATATCGATCTCAATTAATAATAATAACGATATACAATTATGTACACAGCAACACATGCACATATATAGATATAGTCTCGTAAATAATCATAAATAAATTTTAAAATAGTAGTTATGTTCTAAGGGCAACAACAACAATTACTACTACTTGTACTACAACAAAAATACAATGTTGCAACACTTAAAATATTTTTAAAAGTTCTATGTAACCACAATAACCACATAATATTTTCTCATTTTACAAAAAAATAATACATCTCTCTCATTGATCGTATTTAGAATTTAGGAATAGTTTTCCTCTTGCTGTGCTATGATTATACAATTCAGGCAATATCTACATTTTATACAGATAAAAGTATGGGTGGTCGTCTCTGGACCGGAAAGGAAATACATAAAATATTTTAATAAAATAATCTTTAATGATATCGTGGATACTTTAAAAATCGAAATATGAATTTTAGTTATTAGTACGAAAGAAACATTTAAAATATTTTTCTTATCTCTGACGAAATGGTTAATGACTAAATTTTCTGGTTTAATTAAAGTACAAATGAATGAGCCAACTTTTACGTTTAAACATTTTATAAATCAATCATTCGGAAATCATTAAAATGTAGGAAAAAAATTTGAAAACTACGTATGAAATTATGTGCACTCTCAAACTTTAATAACAATGCAATAAAGCATTAAAAACTAATATAAAACAGCAAATTAAAAATTTCTTGAAATCACGTCAAATTTAAAAAATTTTAGGATTTGTATTTTTGATTTTTCAGAATTTTTTTTATAATAACACAACAATATTGAAATTTTTAAAATAAAAAATCCTTAAATTTAGGACATTTTTAAAGCAATACAAATTATAGAATACTATAAATTTAAAATAATTTTATATTAATTTTTAATTCTATAACTATCATTATTTTTAAAATTAAAATACAATTTTCAAAATATGTAAAGTTTAGAAATTTAAAATTACTTACAACATTTTAGAACTTATAAGATAATTTAAGATAATTAATACAGTTTTCAAATTGTTGTAGTTTGTAGCTTAGAATTTCATAAATTATATTATGTAATTATAATTCCTTTATTAAATTTCCAGAATTTTTCACAACGTGATTGAACTACATAATTTTTAATAAAAGAAAAGTAATTACTATCACCGAGACAATGTGCATTTTTTAATTTTTAATGATTTTTAAATTTTAATTCATCTTTTTCACGTAACACCGTTAATGAATATGTCAACTGTCAAGCGTTTAAAATATTTCCCATCCGGTATCCTCTGTATGGGTGTCCTCTGTCGCCTTTATGCTAAAATCGCTCCTCGAAAGTTGTTTTGGACCCCCAGCAAACTGAATTTTGAATATATCTACCATGACGTCTCCTTATTAAATACTGAAAAATTCATATTATTTAAAATGGCGCGAACGTGATTATTTCATTAGCCTTTTGGTGACTTAAGCGAGCCATCATGTTGACAGCTGTTTCAAGTTTATTAAATCCGTACCAACAAAATTATCTTAAATTGCATTAATTTTTTCTTGCAACAGTGAAATCGAAATTTCCAAATTTGCTGGTGTACCGCATGCACTAACTTCTGCAGCATCTCTTTGATTGATTGTTAGATTATCATGTTGGACACTTTTTTAACCCTTTTTGACAGCCCAATAAAACTATTGCCTGCAAAAATAAACTACACATAAGGATTAGCATCATTAAATACAGTTTTTTTACAGTGTAAGTAGGAAAGCCTAATCTATATACGAGTATGTATCTTATTCATTCATTTTCTGATATGTTCAGTGTCAAATTTATCAAACGAAACAAATTTCCTCGTAAAGAAATAACCCAATTGAATACCAAAACAAAAAAGTAAATATAAAGTATCATATAAGATTGGAAATTGGTGTAATCTATGCCTTAAGGATACGGCTATTTAGACAATATTATCCACTTGGGAAAATTTCACATTTTTTTATTGTATTCTATGTTCAGTTTCTTTTTTTTTATTTGTATATATACATATATGTACATCTTGAGATGAAATGCGAAAGAAATTTTTTTGTATATATGCTATATTTACCTCTTATATATATAGGATACATTGTTTATGATAAGCATTTATCGTTTTGTTGATGGAATGAAAATATAAAAGAACAAAGAAAAAAGTTTTCCTTAAAAATCATATTTATTATCCATCAATGTTTTATTTTGCGATGAAAATGATTGGAAAAACTTTATTAGATTGCAAAAAATATAGAATTTTATGGATATTCATGTTATACAAAACTTATTTCCATCATCATCATATCACGTGCCAAATATGTATTTCTAGTCAAACCAGCTAAATAAATAATTTTCAAAAAACAAAAATTATCTTAGTAGGGGTATATGTATATGGAAATTGAGTATAGGTGTATATATATGAAGAAACATTAAAAATGTTTATCATAAAAAAAGAAAATTATTTTCCATTTCAACTTAATGTACAGTATACTTATATTGTGGCTATGTAAAAGTGTGCTCATTACAGTAAAATATATATTATGAAGTTTTGATAATAGTTGACTGACGGACTTTTAAAAAATGTATATATTATGCGTTTCCAATCGAATTAATTCATTGAACTGAATTGATAAACTATTTAAGCAATTCGTGTTCACTCGATTCAATAGAAAATTGTTATACATGCAACTCTTTTGCCCATTTATCTATTGATAAATCAAAATATATATATATATATATATATATATATATATATATATATATATATATATATATATATATATATATATATATATATATATATATATATATATATATATATATATATATATATATGTATACATATATATATATATATATATATATATATATATATATATATATATATATATATATATATATATATATATATATATATATATATGTGTGTGTGTGTGTGTATATGAATATAACAATAATATTAAAAAAGCTTAAGAAAATCTCCAATAATTTTTCTTAAGAAACTAGATAAATTGTTTGTCACATTTCTTCTGATACTTTTATTGTTGTTGTTGGATTTCTGATAAAAACTAAACACAGCACACACGAACACCACTATATACATACTATTGTTGGATATTGTTATTGTAAGTTTAAAATATAATAAAAATTCTATATATTTTATTTTGTATATTTGAATGGGAAAACTTTAATATGGATAAAACTTATCACAACAAAAATACCAGCAAACAACGAATAAAAATAAACTTCACATATGTGTCGAGCTGGGTCTCTTTTATCATTTTATCAAATTGACAAAAGAAAATTGTCTTTATACTTCTCCATTTAATGTTACGAATTTGTTTTCCAGTGTTTATATAAATATCGGACAGTTCAAAATTGATTTTCGTATTTGAGAAAATTTTAATTTATACAGTTTTGCTTTCTTACTTCTACAAAAATCCCTCTTGAAATCAACGGTCCTTTGCGTTACCCATTTTAATCAACATACTCGTCCTGCTGTTACTGCGCTACACTAACTGTTTTCCTGATGATTATGATCATTTTATTTAATTAAATTTCAGTATTTTCTCTTGTGTTGCTAGAAAATGTAATTTTCATTACATGGAGTAAAAAAACATGTAATTTATGTTAGTCAATTAGATTTTGTAATAAAATGAAAAATTTACCTTCCATACATATGTTGGTTTTTGGTAAAGTGAAATTGAATTTTACTTTTTTCTTTTGGATGGCAAATGAATATGATGAACATAATATTATCATCTATTTGCTACTGTCGAAGAATTTTAATTATTTATATTTTGTATAATTAAATTGAAACAGTTTAATAAAAATGTCATATAAATAAATGATTGATGTATGTATATGAGGTTTTTCAAATCATCATTAAAAGAGGTAAAACATTTTTTTTTTCATAACGGATTTTCTCCGAAAATAAAAATTAATGTTAAAGACAAAACATATGTATATACAGAGTATTATATAATAAATTGTTACATAATACATACATATATAAGAGAAATAAAGCTCACTCATATTCCTATTTTCCAAACCATCACATACTAACAATAGTTCATTAAAAAAAACGAAATTTTCCATTCCATATTGTATTCATATTTTTTGATCTATAAATTTTATATAATCATTTACCATGTACACCAGATGCTGCTGTTCTATCATTTTTATTGTAATTCATTTTAATTTTTTCCTCAAAAAGAAAATTATATACATATGTATGTATATATGTGTATCTAAATATTTTTGGTATACGTATACGTATATGTATATATATAGAGATTTTTCCAAGCAAAAAAAAAAATTATTAAAAACTATTATTGTGTATATAATGTATACATTGTATAATACTCTATAGAGCACAATTTTTAATTGATTACGCGCCAAGAATTAATTTTTAATTTTTTTAGTATTTTTAATTCGCTTTTGTTTTGTTTTTGGAAAAACTTTATTGTTTTCCTCTGATTTAGAAATTAATATTTCTATTTAGAAAAACAAAAAAAATGTTTAATTAAATTAAAATAATAACAATTGAACGATGGAGCTTAGAATTTGAATAAATGAAAGATAAATTGAAATTTTCCGCTAACCCCAATTTTCAAGTATATAGTACATTTCTTGTTTAATATATAAGAAATTAGTTAAATTAAAACTACACAAATGATTGATTTAAAATTCTCTATAATAATAATTCAATATAGCCACAATAAAATCCTGTATCACTTGACTTTTTACATATCGACAAACACAAACTATTTTTTGTTAAAATTTACATTTTTGTACTAAAATCACGTTCCACTTTCTGTCAATTATGCATTTTTATTCGATTATAACTATATATATATATATATATATATATATATATATATATATATATATATATATATATATATATATATATATATATATATATATATATATATACACGTATACCAGTAGCTCTCGATGAACACCCATCATCTCTCTACATATGACGTTGATAGTTTTATCTATCTAACCAAAAAAAATGTAGTTCAAATAAAAAAAAATTATTAGATTGAATGACGAACACATATGCAATACACTATATATGTATAACAGAGATATGATAGAGATCTAATGGTTGCAATATTAAAAATCGAATATGCACATACATATATGTAAGTATGTACACCCCAAAAAAACTAATAGTAGATACTGGAGTATAATCTATTTTGAATAACAAACGACGATATATTTGACTATTAATTTATGAATATTCAATTTGAGCATCACAAAAGTACGTACATTTTTGGTGGAAATTATTTAAATTAAATTATAAAAATAAAAATAAAAATTTCTGTAAATAAATTAAATTTTAATTGATCTAAATTATGAAAAATGATTTTTAATTGGAAAGTGTCATGTAATGATCATTGAAATTTAACCAATAAAAAACATATACTGACCCAATTAAACCTAAATATAAATTTTCCACTACTCTACCAAACTTTGCTATAAAATAATTATACAAATTATAAATTTTCCGATTCTTAGAAAAAGTTTTTTCTTCAAACTTTCTGAAAATCCAAAAAAATGAGTATTATATAAAATATGTTGATTTATTCTTTTGTGAGAATTTTTTTTTTAAATAAAATTGAATAAATTAAATATCGCTCTCGTGATGATATTATGTACGTATATGTGTGTATATATGTATTGTATAATGTTATGTATAATAAACGTTTTATTCAATTTGTGAAGATTTTATATAATTCGATCATAGAGACGACGTGTTTGTGGAATAATTCTATATACGCCGCTAGAAATCTTTCTTTCGAAAGAAAACTTTCGAATTTTCAACTCTTCAAAAAAATAATGATAATAATTTCGCAATATGTATATACGCACCCAGATGTCTCTAGGTAAAAAAAATAAAAAATTATGTATGTATATATGTATATAAGTCTTAGATATATTTTAAGAAGTATAAAATTTTATAAAACATGTGAGACACCATTCTACTAAAAAAAAAAACTCTAAATAGTCGTAACGAATTTTTTGATACCTCGCACCACATCGAAAATATGCTTTTCGGGGGTAAAATTTAATAAATAAGAATTTTATTTTCTTGTAAGATGTCGTTTTAATTTAATTTAACTGTTTCATATTTTATGTAATTTTATTTCTTAATAATAAAAATTAAAATATTAATTGTGTATTAAATTAAGAACTGGAAATAATTTATTAAAGTAATACGTACATAATTATATATTTATACAATAATTCTAGCATGTAACGATTATCAATTTCAGCTTAACAATCTGATAAGGTTTATAAAGGTCTTTACCGCCTTTACTTAATTCAATTCGACAATATACAACACTATAGTTATATGTTATCAGCCAAACATAATAATAAAACACACAATACGATAATGATTATTAGTGTTTTTATGTTTTCAAACAATAACACAACATTGACACCGAAACGAAAACTATATATAACAAAAAAAAGGGTATAAATGTACTCTCAAAGGGGTGGAATCTATACAATATAATAAAAAATGACATTGTTTTCACATTTGGTTGTAATTTTACCGTAAATTCTATACATTTTCTTTTTTTTATGTCGGAATTTTTTTGTTATGTATATAACACTCATTTAACATGTTCAAACATAATCCAATATTCACTATATGTACCAAAAAACGTTATCGTACAATGTCTACTACATTATAGTAGTATATATATATATACATATGAATATATATATATATATATATATATATATATATATATATATATATATATATATATATATATATATTTATATATATATATGTATATATATATATATATATATATATATATATATATATATATATATATATATATATATATATATATATATATATATATATATATATATATATAAATGTATAAAGTAAATGGTAATAATAATAATATCTATTATGAAAGAGAAATTTTCCATTCCAGAATTTTTGTCTTAATAATTTTCCTGTTTTAAGCGCCTTACCCACAGGAAAACGAAAACGAAAACTGATTTTATATTTTTTGCTATAACTCCAAAATAATTAGTATATTCTGATCTTATTTCTATAAAAATTATTCGTAAACACAATACAAAGCTATTTTTATTTAAAAAGCAAATTAAAAGTATTTTGTCGAAAAATCGAATTTTAATATTTTCGGTCAGAAAATTAATTTTCAATGAACAAATCAATTTTTAAAATTCGAAAACATCCAATTGAATTTTAATAACTCCATTAAACATTAATTCGAATTCAGAATTGTAAATTTTAAAAATATGTAAAATATTTTCAAGCTGCGATAATTAAAATTGAAATTCAAGTTATACATTAAAAGTTTAATAACAAATGAAATGTAAAATTTTGTTATTCATCAGAATTTATTTATTATTCGGAACTTGGAATTGGAAATGACTAAATGATATGGAAATGATATATCGTCAATGCTAAAGATATCCATGAAAACCGGTCTACATTTTCATATAGGTTGGTTACAAAATCATGATGACAATGACTATTTCCCTCCTTATACGCGAAATGCTGCTAAACTGGCATAAAGTACACATAAATATATACGTACATCAAAGAACAATGCACTCAATTAATTTTTTTCATTTTAAATTATATAAAAAATGTCAAATTTTCAATTGTTGAACAAACAAAAGTTATATGATAGAATAATAAATTTTCTGTTGCAGTAAACAATTTTCATTTTTATTTTGAAAATAATAATAAATACATAATTTAGATAGAAATATTGTTAACTACGTGTATATGCTTTTCGCTTGTTTTCTGATAATTTTTAGTTCCTCACAAAATTTTCACGAATTCCGGAGTTGATGAGAATTGAATTCTTTTGCGAATAAATTTATAAATATATGGTGCCCACAAAATCAGTCAAAGAAAACCACTCGAAAATGTTAAGCTTTTATATTTATTTTTCTAAAGAATTTCGATATTGTTTCAGATTAACCCCGTGAGACTAGTGGCTTGTATGTTTATATTATATATTTATTTATAAATTTATATATGTATTTGTATATATTCGTTTATACTTATATACCATATGTATAAAATACGAGTATAAGATACGAGTGTAAAAAAAATCGTTGTATTTTCACAATGAAACACACGGAAATAGAGTAAGATTTACATGAGTTTTGTGTTCATTCCGTTTTGTTTTGCCCCATAAAGACTCAAAAAATAATGACAAAATACTTCAAGATGATTATTCGAACAAGATAAGACACAGATGGAGATACGTAAACGAAAAGTATAACTACGTTAAGCTATACAAATATTTAAAAAAACAAACAAAAAATTTACGACAGTGACTATATGTATATATACTCGTGACTATAATATGTATATACATGTTTGAGAGATGAAAATTGACAATCAGATGACAGGAAGAATGTTTATAAACACTGAGAAAAGCTTTGTCTTCCTCTCTTGCGAGACACTGCATATAATTTTATGATTTTCACTATTTGGTTTTTTTCTTTTACGACTATCAAGATAGTAAATTGCTAAAACGAATTCGTGTAAAATGCTTTTTTAAGTTAAAAATTAAAGAAAAATACGTGAAAATATAATAAAAATGTTATATTATGATGATTTCCCAAAATAGATAAATGTAAATATATAATTTTTTGTCTTAAGAATTGTTAAACTGGTGCGCTATATATAGCTGTAATTTTATTGTTATGCGGTTTCAAGGTTGCAGATGATGAATTGATATGTTAATGCATAACAGCTTTATTTATTTTATGCCTTTTTCAACACATGAAGTGTTTATGATTCCGCAAAAATGTTCTCATCCTAAAAATTTACTGTCAAGTACATATAGAAAACACTTATTTTAAATACATTTTTAATAATACATTTCATTCCAACTTCTAATCAAAAACATCATCTACATGAATACATCTTCAAAACCAAATATATAAAAAAATTTAATTTAATTTAATTTTTATAAATTTTACACATAAATCTTATATATATACTTATACATTTGGTATATATAAAACAATTAGAGAAGATGCATATATGCAACTTTTTTTTCTTGCGATTGTAATTTAATTAAACAATCAACATGGATTTCTATGTTTTTTGCATCTCAAGAAGAATGAAATTTAGAGAACTTTATTTTCATATAATATTAAGTTTTACCGAATTTTACAACTTTTCTTCTAAAACTTCCGTGTTAAATTTTCCTTCTCTTATTTGTATATTAAAAGTAATTTTACATGAAATGAAAATAGAGGTAAAAGAAAAATTAAATATTTTTTTGCTTAAATGAAGAAAATTGAATTTAAATTTTCCAAATTATAAACTTTTTTTTGAATTGATACTTAAATTTTAATTTTGTACTATATGCGCGACAACAACAAATTAAAAAGCTTAGAGTATAAATAAAATTTAATTTAAAACGTATAATTGAGTTAAGAATAATTTTATGAACTCGATAATGGGGTACTCCTTTAGAATAAACCGCACAGATTTCATTATCTGTTTACATTATACATACATTAAGTATTCTAAACCTGAAATAATCAATTATATGTACATATTTATAAGAGATAAAATAATTAGAGTAATCTAATTAGCATTCACTCCCCTAAGTAATAAATCTAATATTCATTTCATACAAAAATGTAATTCTAATTTATTATACACAAAATTATTAGCATTATGTACATAAACATAATAATAAGTTCCCACTCATAACTAAAATTTTCGCTAAATACACATAGTTTTTTCACTGAAATTAAATTTTTAAAATTAAATCTACATATAAATTAAATTTATTAATAATTTATTTGTAAATAAATAAAAGAAAAACATTCGTTCTGCTAATATTAACGAAAAATAAATTGTGGTTAACTGAAGAAACGAATAAAATAAAACAAAAATTTTCTCGGTTTTCACTCATTCTACTACAACTTACTTTTCAACATTGACAAAAAATGTTAACCCTTTCTAGACGTTTAAAATATTACGGATGCAAAAAATGGTATATCAACATACAATAAAAATTCGATAATGGGTTAAATATTCCCCATTGAATTTAATATTTGAAATGCTGTGAAACCGATATGACGAACGGAATGGAAATAAAATTCAAACTTTATTCTAATTGTTTAAATATAAATAAATAATAAATTTGATTTCAATTTTCTTTTTTGGAAAGTGGACTAACAATGTAACGGGATCAACAAAAGTTTTGGCCCGTTAGCAGAATTTTACCCACTTAGAGGTTTCGGGGCGGTCATCAGAGGCCAGCTAGAACTCAGGGGATGGGCGTGGGGTTTCCCGAAACATAAGTGAGTCTTGATAGACCGCAGGAAAGGAAATAAAGGAGGATCAAGGATAATATGGACTAGGAAAAGAAGAGGGACAGGAATCAACCTACCGTGCTAACCCAAATGTGATCCATCAACAACTTACCCTATATAAGATATTTAGCTTCTCATTCTGAAAAAGTAACACACTAAGCGGAGCAGAAATAAAGCCATAAAAAAAATTGAAATTAAAAAGGAAATGTGAAAATTCAAATCAGTTCTACATATAAATTTATTTGTATTTTTCTACTTTATATAAGAAAAATGTAACCTTAATTAATTTTAATTCAATTCCCCATCCCAGAAACTAACTTAACTAAATTATTTAAGAAATAACTAAGTAACTAAAATAATTTGGTATGTTATTTAATAAGAGTAGATTAATATAAAATATAAATATAGTAAGTAAATAATATAAATATAGTAAGTAAATTTGGTACTTAAATTATAAGATGGCCGCGGCCGATGTGATGATTATGCATAATTGATACTCCATTTTATTATAGTCATTTATTAGATTTTTTTGTTTATTTTTGTATGTTATTATTATTAACTAATTATTTACTTTATAGTTAATTTCATTTATTTATTATTAAAATATTATTATTATTATTTAATTTAGTTATTATTATTATATAACTATTATTAACACAAAACAACCAACAAAAAAAATTGTGCACAGTGTTTTTTTTTTGGTTGTTTTGTGTTAATAATAGTTATATAATAATAATAACTAAATTAAATAATAATAATAATATTTTAATAATAAATAAATGAAATTAACTATAAAGTAAATAATTAGTTAATAATAATAACATACAAAAATAAACAAAAAAATCTAATAAATGACTATAATAAAATGGAGTATCAATTATGCATAATCATCACATCGGCCGCGGCCATCTTATAATTTAAGTACCAAATTTACTTACTATATTTATATTATTTACTTACTATATTTATATTTTATATTAATCTACTCTTATTAAATAACATACCAAATTATTTTAGTTACTTAGTTATTTCTTAAATAATTTAGTTAAGTTAGTTTCTGGGATGGGGAATTGAATTAAAATTAATTAAGGTTACATTTTTCTTATATAAAGTAGAAAAATACAAATAAATTTATATGTAGAACTGATTTGAATTTTCACATTTCCTTTTTAATTTCAATTTTTTTTATGGCTTTATTTCTGCTCCGCTTAGTGTGTTACTTTTTCAGAATGAGAAGCTAAATATCTTATATAGGGTAAGTTGTTGATGGATCACATTTGGGTTAGCACGGTAGGTTGATTCCTGTCCCTCTTCTTTTCCTAGTCCATATTATCCTTGATCCTCCTTTATTTCCTTTCCTGCGGTCTATCAAGACTCACTTATGTTTCGGGAAACCCCACGCCCATCCCCTGAGTTCTAGCTGGCCTCTGATGACCGCCCCGAAACCTCTAAGTGGGTAAAATTCTGCTAACGGGCCAAAACTTTTGTTGATCCCGTTACAGATTTGGGCGCCATCTGTAACGGGATCAACAAAAGTTTTGGCCCGTTAGCAGAATTTTACCCACTTAGAGGTTTCGGGGCGGTCATCAGAGGCCAGCTAGAACTCAGGGGATGGGCGTGGGGTTTCCCGAAACATAAGTGAGTCTTGATAGACCGCAGGAAAGGAAATAAAGGAGGATCAAGGATAATATGGACTAGGAAAAGAAGAGGGACAGGAATCAACCTACCGTGCTAACCCAAATGTGATCCATCAACAACTTACCCTATATAAGATATTTAGCTTCTCATTCTGAAAAAGTAACACACTAAGCGGAGCAGAAATAAAGCCATAAAAAAAATTGAAATTAAAAAGGAAATGTGAAAATTCAAATCAGTTCTACATATAAATTTATTTGTATTTTTCTACTTTATATAAGAAAAATGTAACCTTAATTAATTTTAATTCAATTCCCCATCCCAGAAACTAACTTAACTAAATTATTTAAGAAATAACTAAGTAACTAAAATAATTTGGTATGTTATTTAATAAGAGTAGATTAATATAAAATATAAATATAGTAAGTAAATAATATAAATATAGTAAGTAAATTTGGTACTTAAATTATAAGATGGCCGCGGCCGATGTGATGATTATGCATAATTGATACTCCATTTTATTATAGTCATTTATTAGATTTTTTTGTTTATTTTTGTATGTTATTATTATTAACTAATTATTTACTTTATAGTTAATTTCATTTATTTATTATTAAAATATTATTATTATTATTTAATTTAGTTATTATTATTATATAACTATTATTAACACAAAACAACCAAAAAAAAAACACTGTGCACAATTTTTTTTGTTCATTTACATGTGGTCACTAATTAATTGATTATTTAGCATTTATTTATTTATTTCAGGATAGTTTTTACCACCATTTATTTATTTAATTTATATTATAATTTATAAATTTGGAGGGTGTATAAAACTATGAATTGTTTATACTTAATTTAATATAAGAATTTTGTTCTTAATATTACTAAACAGTTTTTAGTTTTTTATTATCACTAAATCATATTTTGATTTGATTTTACACAAAAACTTTTAGTTTCAATACGTTTACTAATAATGTTTTGTAAATTAATTTGCGACACTATACACAATATTTACAATCGCAATATTTTTTAACAAAAATTCAAAAAATAAAAAAAATATGTAAGTTGCTATTTTTCACCATAAGAAACTAAATATTTTATCACGGAATAACATTAAATTTATTCCGCCAACAACAAATCGTTATCGTATCACTCAATCAGAAAAAAAATGTATACTGACTATCAATTTTTTTTTACTAGTCTCGAGCATCCAAAAATATTGTCTTTTTATACTCGTCATTTACAGGTGTTTTTCCCACTCCTAAATTGATAACCGGACAAACAAGTGTCATTTCTCCTAATCAATATGTTGTGAATCATTTCCCGCGCTTTTGAATTTGCACATACACATTTGCATATAAAAAATCAAAAAAATCAGGGGTATTAAACCTTGGAACGATGTACCTAGGTAATCGTTTCAACAACCTTATTTGAAACTTTAAAACGAGAAGTTTTCTTGTAATAGATTTGCAAAAAATTTGTTTCAGTCGACTGCAGATCACCATAGGATTATCAAAATGTTGCTGTAATTTTTTTTAAATATCAAATTGAGGGATAACTCTTCACACAGAAATCAAGTTCAAACAGAAAACTTCGTATATAAAATTGGGTCAGAAATGAAAGCCATTTAATTTGCTTGTATGTGTTATATCCATATGCCTATTGCCTGTCAGCTTATTGTAAACCATTTCTCGCCAGCTCAATAAATAAATACTATATAGACGACAAATTTAAAAAAAAAATCACAAAGTTTAAAATAAATTTTTTTGAATTCGTATATACGAATAAGGAGTTAAATAAAAGTATAAAATATGATTCAAGAAAAGAGGGCATAAACTTAAAATCTAAATATTTTGATTAACTTTGCTTAAGGATACATAGAGTAACACGAATCCAAAAGAGTAATAAAACTCTTGAAAAATGTACTACTGTGGGTCGATTCTGCTTTTCCTTAGGAATTGGAAAAGGAAAAAAATACATTTTGATAGCAGTCTGAAAATGTATTCTTACATGCCTATTCTAGTATGTCTTATAAACATCTTTTCTTTCCTATTTGTCGCAGTTTATTCATTTATTTGTCCTTACCTATATTTGTGATACGGATGGAATAAACTTCCCTCTAGTAAAAAATTTATTCAAATTCAAATTAAATAAATATTCAAATATGAGTGACCATTTATTAATAAAATTAGCTTTCTATTAATTATGTATTTATAAAAATTCATTCTTAATTATGCCAGATAATTAATAGAAAGATAAAAATAGAATTAAAAATTAAATTAACATAGAAAGATAATAAACCATAAAAAGATACACGGTAGGAAAAACTGTTTGCAAAATTTATTCCTATATAGGAAAAAAACCGATTTCCTAAACTTAACTAGAATCGACCGACTGGTCGTTCCAGTTAAAAATTGACATTGGCATAAACTCAAATTCTCATGATAATTCCTAACATTGTAAACAAAATCAATCAATTTTAGATAGCTGGCTATCGTAGATATACTGGCTAGATATTTGTTCTTTCGCTTTCATGAACCGTGATATAAGTTATTTCATTATAAAATTATTCTAATTATTATCATTACTCTAATAATTATTTAAAATAAAAAATCATCATTTATATTTGTCCCGCCAGGTAAATATTTATGGGACTTCTCTGGGTCTCATTTGAATTACGTCTTATAGTTATAGATGCATTACTTCTGATAAAATTATACTTAAATAAATTACCACTTAAAAAAACCTTATTATAATCATGTTTTCAAACAAATCATTATCTAGTTACTATTATTCTCTGTAGATCAGCTATTCTCAAACTAGAGGGCCGCGAGATAGGAAATTTAGGCTGCGTATATTTTTTGAAATTTCTTATAATATTCTCTAATTTTTTATTTGGTAAAAGTAGCAAGCTTCTGACTGTCCCAAATTCGGTGGTCTTGTAAAATTTAAATAGGTCGTGAAAATTTAAATAGGTAAGTAAAATAATCCTCCTTCAAATATAAAATATTACAAATTTACGAACTTTAAGAACTTTTAATTTATTTCCTAAATTGCCTATCCGGGCATATTTTTAGCAATAAGCTCGGAAAATTTCAAAATTTTAAAATAGTCTACATTCTTTTAAAGATTTTTAGAATTGGTTAATTTTACACGTCTAAATTTTAAAATATAAATTAGATTATAGAATTTTGAAAATTGTTTATATTTGAAACCTCATAAAACCTCATAAAACCTCATAAACTTTAGAAATTATGAATTTAAATAATATTTAAAAGTTTTCTAAAGTTCCTGTTCATTTCGGAATATCAATATTCAAAATTAAAATTAAAATTACAGGATCGATTTTTGGTTATAAATTTCGATGTACATAATGTAGATGAATTTTAAAATTTGAACTGAAATGTTTGGAATTCTGGAAAAAATTTGTTGAGATCGAATATTAATTTTATCTATCGGAACTTTAAAAACTTTGGATCTCCAGAGTTTTAATATGTTAAAATAATAAATTTTCAATGTGAAAATTTTGAATTTAAAATTTAATTTCGAATTATCCCATATCAATTTTTGTTTCTTTGAAATTTTAAATATCGTTGTAGTTTCTTGAATTTGAACACGAATTGTTCCTAATCGTAGTTTGGAATTAACCGACCTGTTATTCATTCTTATAGCGCTACATTGTTGAGAAATATATTTCTACAGGTTTCGGCACTTTTAAATGTAAATGTAATTTTATGTTTGTAGATGCGATTATCACTCTTCGAGCGATGCCTTACTGACCCGACAGCGTGCTTAATGTTTTCTGGTACATAGTACTGATTTTTCAAAAATTCATTGCTCATTATACAATTTTCTTCCCGCTTTAGTTCATCTTTACATTTATTTGGCCAAATTAGGTCGAATTAGGTATGGGCTCACAATGATAAATAGGTTGAGAATCGTTGCTTTAGATAATATATCACCACATCCGTCTACCGGCGAACGCAATTTATTTAATTAAAATAAAACAAATCATTTTAAATCACAAAACCTAATATTTATTATTTCTGTAGTTTCTATTTTATGTTTATTCTTTTCGACAAGAAACAACTTGAAATGAGATATCACGTTGTGAAACAAATTAACAAAATATACTTCATGCTGCTTTGTAACAACAAGGTTATTTGTAAAAAAAACAATAGGCAAATTAAAAAAAAGGAAAATGAATTTATGAATCGACATGAAAAATATATTGTGATAATTTTGAGAGTGACTATGGAAATACATACTAATAATACTTATGGAAATAATTTCCCCGTCCTGTAAGTATTCCCAACGAAAAATGTACAATCCTCATACATTTTATCCGGTTTTACACTTTATATCTTGTAAAACAAAATTCACATAAACTTACTTTTCTTTTCTTCATTCATTTTCTTTTATTTCTTTATTTTATTTTAAAGTATGAAAAATAATGAAATAAATTTGAAAATGTCACATAAATTTCTTATTTTTCTTCCTCGTTCCCATAAGTCTTTAAATATGTTCACCCATTTGTGCCGTATAAATATATGGTTTGAATAACAAAAAAAGTTTTGGTGTGTGCATCACATGACTTTATGTTAAACATACACGTAGTGTAATATAATTATTGATTATAAGATTTATGAGTATGTCACCGAAAAGTAATTTTGAATTTATTTTCCAACGAAAATTTATCTTTTCAAGGAAAAAGCCCGTTGCTAGATTACCAAAATCCTATCGGTCCATAATTTTATATATAAAAATCTCTAAAAGGTTTTAGTCACAAAGGCAAACATACAAATATTTTTCGAAAATATAGAACAATACTTTAACTTTACTATACGTAATGTTACACAAAGGAAATATTTGTGGAAAATAAATAAGGAATACTTATAGAAAATAATTAAAGTGTTCTCAGTCTTGTTTCAGGAAAAATATATATATAATAAATATTAAAAATAAATAATATAAATATTTGTGGAAAATAAATAAGGAATACTTATAGAAAATAATTAAAGTGTTCTCAGTCTTGTTTCAGGAAAAATTCACTTCACTGTTCCGTATGATTTATGACTAAGACAAAATTTAAAATGAAAGTGTAATAGAAATTAAATGACATGTACAAATAGTGATAGTGAACGGGAAGATTGTGGTAAACGTCATTGACCAACTAAAAATGAATATCACGAGTGGATTAAGATATTTTTCAAGCCCACGACAATTTTCGACATTCTTCCATTGTATGTACATATATGCATTCGTTTACATATCAACAACACAGAATATATACCGAAAATCCAATTTTAAATTAACAAACAAACAACAATACCACCAGAAGAAAATAACAAATTTTCAATTTAAATTGATTTTCATTTCATTGTTTCACAGTAAAACAAAAAAATATTATGTAATATATATACATATGTATATAATAAAAGTGTATATGGATACATATGTATATGAATATATATATATATATATATATATATATATATATATATATATATATATATATATATATATATATATGTATATATGTATATATATATACATATATAGGTACTAGGTACAACAATTTGGAAAAACCTATATGTACATTTCTGTATTGAATTCA
This sequence comes from Tipula unca, assembly GCA_951394425.1. Classification (NCBI taxonomy): domain Eukaryota; kingdom Metazoa; phylum Arthropoda; class Insecta; order Diptera; family Tipulidae; genus Tipula; species Tipula unca. The sequence goes on from OX596382.1 coordinate 813,231, forward strand.
GTTAGAAAGAGGAAAACGAATCAAATAATGTCACCCACAAAAACAATTTCCAGCATAAAATATTATACATTTTCATGTCTTTTTACCAGATTTTTCTTTTTATTTAAAACATAATTTTTCAGTTTTTCTTTCTTTTCATGTATTATAATTTCATTAGAAATAAATTTAATACTTTAAAATCATCTGCAGGACGCAGCTGAAAATTTTAAGTAAAAAAAATTGTATTGCACGTTTTCCTCTCATTATTAATATTTTTCCTTATATACAATATTTTCATTATTATATATGTTTTGTTTTTGTATTTTGCGAGATGTAACAAATACTTAGAGTGGAAAAGAAAAATGATCTGGAAATTATAACATCAGTTTGACGTATATTATGGGAATACGTATATTACATATCTGTATACATACTCTATGTATGTTTTTTGAAAAATTGAAAAGTTTCTGCCGTGACACATACGACGGCTGAATCATTAGGGTAAATATAGAGGGAGAAACAAAAGGAAATTGTATTTTTTTTTAAATATACATAATAAGTGTAATAAAGGGGCGATAAAATATAAGGTTAAGTATTACAATATAAGCCGCCAATTATTAGATAATTTGATACATCTGTATGTTAAAAAATTGATCATGATCAATAACCATTTAAGCTAAATTAATGTTTGATTGCCAAACCTATATAATCATGGTGAATCAATACTAGGTACCATCAATCTATAGTCTAATTATAACTCTATATAGAATAGATTAATATACACACACACACATTAATTTTCATATTTTTTTTAGAAAAAAAATTTACGATAAAAATCTGGCTTTTGAAATAAAATTTAAGCACAGTGGTACAAAAAAAAAGTAATGGATATAAATTTTTAAGATGGATTATAAAAGAAAAATAATTATATCCTTGGTGTAAAAATACAACAAGAAAAAATACTGGAAAAATGTTCCGAACAAATTTGCCCATATCTTTACTTGATAAGAGAATAATAGGGAATACGAATTTAATTACCCATTAGATGCAGCTGTTCTATCATAATATAATATAAGACGAAAAAAATCTTATTATATTATTTTAAGAACAAAAGGAATGTGATTAAAAATTTTCTTGAAATTAATAAAATAAAATAAAAAAATAGAAAGAATATATCCTTTTTTATTATTTTCTTAAGAAAAATAAAAAGATTTCGTTGCCTCTTTTTTTTATATATGAAATCATAAAAAATACTTATATATCGTTATTTTTTTTTTTAAGAAAGGGATTCAATTACATTTTTTCACTAAAACCAAACGGTTCCACAAATATTGATATTTTTCGACAAAATAAATGTTCTAAAAAATAAAATATAATATATTATATATATATATATATATATATATATATATATGAAAAGGACGAGAGAGGATCAATTGGGCACACACCAATCTAAAAAAATAAAATAATAATAATAATAATATTATGATGAAATTAGGATCAAAATGAAAATGAATGATGTGACTGAAATAAATGATGATTTATCTGGAAAACTCGTAATAAAAAATATGAAAAATTATTAATAAAGGATTTCTTTTGAAATGATATATAAATAAAAATTATTATTGATATTATTACTGAAGGAGTATTTTTTCAATTTCTAATAATATAATTAAGAACGAAACAAAATAAATTGGTTTCAATTCTACACCCCTCCCCTCACACAAATGATAAATAAAAGTATAAAGTAAATTTGAAAAACATAATTAACTCATTTAACAATTTCTTCCTGATAAATTTTCATTTGTACATAATACATTACAATAACATAAAGCTAACTACTGAATTTCGGGAATTTCGTTTTAATTGTTTCTTATTTATTTATGCAAACGAAAAAAATTGTGAGACTTTTTCTTCTTTAAAAGCTTTTATTATATTATACTGTTATTGTTTAGTTTTTATAATTTGCTCGAACATAAATTCTCATAACTCCATTCTTGTAAATTTCAACATAAAACATAAAAAAGATATTTGTTTAAGAAAAATGGAAATAAACTTTCAAAAAAATTTCTAATGAGAGAAAATATAATTTGGACTTAAGAAAATCTGCAAGCTTATTTTATATTTACTGGCGTTGACTTAATTACTATAGAAATGCTAGGACGATACAGAATTAAATTACTCCAGCATGAAACTATTTTTCATGAATCATCTTGTTATTTTAAATTAGAAGCATAAGAAAATACATCGAGACACTTATTTTTATGTGTTAGACGAAAATTTAAAGTATGTACATATTTACAATAATAATGACAGACATTTTTGTCGTCAAGAAAAGTAATCTACAGATAGAAGATGAATTTTAGTTAGAATTTAACCTATATGACTTGCCATAATTTGTTTGGAAATTAGCTTAGCATTAAATTGAGTATTAGAACGTTAATTGAACTTGGAACTTGACATAGATTTTAAGTTTCAGATTGACTTAAAGAATCTTATTAAATAATTATTAATTATTTGTGGTATCAGACATCTTTAGTCATGTTATACCAATATTCTACTAGCATGGAAAATAGTTCGTTTCAGCCGATCGAAAGAATGTCGTAGTTTATTCTAGTAGCCATGATTACAGCCCAAATTAAAATTTGTGTATCACTTGGAAAAGTAATATTTTCCAAGTATTATTGGATTTTTCGGGCGAAAATCTGTTTGGAATGGTAATATACTAAGTAAGTACAAATGGAATAAAAATTCCGGAATACTAATTCCGTCATCAATAGTCTCACAACTCAAGCTAAATTTTGTGACTGAAGTTAAATTAGATGTTTTGATTTGTTCTGTCAAATTCTAATTAAAATACGATCATTATTAATTTGTTTCAACGTCAACTTGAATTTTTTCGACTGATGCACAGATTCGCAAATAATATTCTACTCAATTTATTATTAGTTTAAGTTCAACTAACTTCTCTGTTAAAGTTAAATTATCATTAAACATTATCATTAATAATTAATGAAATGCATATTTCAAAATTTGTATTTAATGTGATTACGTGTATGAAAATTTTTGTAGGTGATTATCTGGAACATCTATCAAATTCAGTAAATACCAAGCATTTTTAAATTACCAAACATTTTTTGGTATCCCTTAACACAAACAGATAATATTTGAGAATATTGGAATTAATTTGTTAACTTGTATACATTTCAAGCGAATTTGATGAGAATATGCATGAGAGTATACATAAAGTACAACAGAATTTTATTTGAATTTGAATAGCGGAATCTGAGTAACAATTTAAGAAATTGTTAAATTTGTTGTTTTTTGAATCTATGTATGTGTTTATAATTCCATTTTAAACAAAACCAACACAAAAATCTTTAAAAGTTAAACGGAATCGTGACAATGGTGTACATAATAAAAAATAAGGAACCAACATTGAATGGCAAAAACAAAAATTTTAAAAGAGGATATTCTGCAATTTTTAATTCGAGTTCATTCCTATTGTTTCACTTAATTACTAATTCCTTATCTTTATTATAATAAGATTATTTTTTTGTTTATTCTGCCGAGCTTTTATCATTTGTACTTTTGTTGTAAAATAATATTAAAATATTAATTTCAATTTCTTTATTCCAAAATTTAATGGTGTCTGGTGTGTTTTATATTGTAACAAAAATATCATATTATTTTTTTTATTAAAAATAAAAGAAGAAAAATTATTAATGTACAAGGAATGATGGAGAATTTTTTGCCAATTCATGAGATTTTTTTATTTTATATTTTTTTTTTGAAGAGGGTTATATGAATTTACAGGGTTATATTATATACATATATATATATATATATATATATATATATATATATATATATATATATATATATATATATATATATATATATATATATATATATATATATATATATATATATATATATATATATATATATATATATATATATAAATATATAATTATTACGCGATGTAATTAAGTTGTAATGTCATTTTTGATTAATTCTATGATTTAAAATTGAAGGCCCGGAACTGTTTGAAGTTTTAACCAAAAAACATAAATTTCAGATTTTAACAAGCATAATCAATTATCGTACCAAAAATAAATTCAATGTCAATAATGCAAGAAATGATGACATTCAACCATATCAATATACTAAAAATAATAATTTATCTTATTTTTAAACAATAAGTTTATTTTGAAATATGATCATAATTTGACATTTAAGATACCGATTTACAATTTTCTTATGTTCAAACATATATATAGTATATACATATATATATATATATATATATATATATATATATATATATATATATATATATATATATATATATATATATATATATATATATATATATATATATATATATATATATATATATATATATATATATATATATATATATATATATATATATATATATATATATATATATATATATATATTTATATATATGTGTGTATTGATATATTGATAAAATAAACATAAGATGCTGTATTTCATATAAGTATAATATATAAGAAAAATAAATGTATAAAGAATTTTATTTAATAATCAACTAGGTTGAGAAAGTGGGTTATGAAATCTGTTAGAAAATAAAAGTTCATTTATCTACAAATTTTTTTTGTAAGTGGTTAATAAAATATTTAAGTATACATATATGTATATAGTTGTTTATATATACAATCAGTGTATGATAGTTATGGAATTAGTTTATGTTATAAATGCGTAATAAGTCCCACACTTTAAAACATATATACTTATTATATGTTTATAGTTATACCTATATAGAGGCTATGTCAATTATACTTATTATCATTTAGTTTGAATGTCAATACTTCAATTCAACTTCAAAAGTATAAGTATTAACTTTTCACATAATGATTTTTAAAATCCATTTAAACCTCAGCAACAACAAAATCAATGACATTTTTATAAGCAAAACTTTTTTGTATTTTCCACGTTACTTCCCCAATTTGTTTTCTACTAATATAATAAAACGAGTCAAATTATCACTGAATTGATTTATTTCAAATCCTGTGATTATAAATTTTATTTCTTCAAATTTATAAGATAATTTTTAAGAAAAACGAAAATATATAATATAAAAATGAAATAATAACAATATTTTTTTTTATTTATTTAAATTAAACTCATTCTCTTCGAATTGTAACATGTTGAAATATTTCTGTGACAAACATTTTTATCACACTAACAACGGAAAATTTTCTTTTTAAAGTTGGGTTGAATAACGAAAAGTTAAAAAAGAAAAATTTTTTAAAGATGACAGAAGACACAAAAAATTCAACTAAACTTAGAAATGTGTATACGAGAATGGAGGTCAAAGCTATTATCATGTTTTGCTTTCTTATACAACATAATCCTTGTGCAGAAAATTTTAAAATTATATAAAAATAATAAAACGCCTTCGTCGTCAACATCTTGAATTTATAGTATAGCCTACCAAATGTTTCGATTTACCCTTATATATTTTCGCGAATCGATCAATCACTCTATATGTATATAAATACACATAAATGTTGTATATCTCAAGATTTTGTTAAAGAATCCTTACGTATTACAGTTTTGTATATAATATTTTCGTTATTTCTATTTTTTAATCAAAATACTGGAAAATCATAAAAATAAACATAGAAAATGAAATATTATTCACATCCCACGTATCGATAAACTGAAAAATTTCAAAATAGTGCCAGTGCATTACATTCTATATGAAGTTAAATGACGGAAAATTATATTTGTATCTATATCATACATATATATATATATATATATATATATATATATATATATATATATATATATATATATATATATATATATATATATATATATATATATATATATATATATATATATATATATATATATATATATATATATATATATATATATATATATATATATATATATATATATATATATATATATATATATATATATATATATATATATATATATATATATATATATATATATATATATATATATATATATGTATAAATATATATTATAGATACATACTTATATAATTCCGTCACATTATGTGACCAGAATAGTATCATAAAAATATAAAATACAATATGACATTAATTTAAATCTAAAAGCGTCGTAAACTCGTAAGGTAAATTATACTTCCTGCGCAACTATCATGAATCTATACCTTACATATACAACGATTTTTGTATGTCTATTATTTATAACATATACATATCCAAAGTAAGCTAGCCGATCAAATCCAATGCTGATGTAGGAAAAATAAACATGATTGTTTTCTATCAACTATGTATACACAAAAATTAAAACCAAAAAAAAAAATTATTGAATGATTATTCAAGTCACGCACAATCCAATGTGTGTTAATAAAAAAAATGAAAATAAGGGAAATCATCATATTGGAGAATATAAAATGTTTGACATGTTCTTAAAATCTGTATGAAAAATATCTTCTTATTTCATTCAATTGACGACATTAGGTAGCTACATGATTTTTCATTTATTATTTTCGTAATTGATATGAGTAAAACTGCAATATAAATAGTACACATAATATATTACACGTGGTTTCCTCATCTGCAAAATCCAGATGTCTTATTTTATCTGAGTTTTAAATTCCTTTATCAATCCTAAATGACAATAACGAAAATTGTGTTCCGTGTAGGTTACCGGTTTGTTCTAACATCATATTGTGCATGGCCCAATTCTATCGAAAATATTGAAATGTAATATAAATATCAATTATAATAACCGATCTGATTAAATTTGGTGAACTGTGGTTTTTTCGTGAACAGTTGAAGAAGCGATTTGAGATGATTAGATATTAAATCTAAATGTACACTTCATTACCATTTTAAAGAATTTCTACGAAATAGTTAAAACATACAGAAGAAAACTATACCTATGTAGGTAGTTTTATTTTTGATTATATTCTCATTTTAGCACATCATTAAATAGTAGAGCAACAAGGAACGAAAATTACAACATAAATATACAATTTTGTAGTTGTTTTAGATTTTCTTCCGACTACATATGTACGAGTATATATATAGCTAATATACAAAATACAACCCAATTGAAAATCACGATACTACAACAAAAGGAAAATTTAAAACTTACAAGTTGTGCTCTTTGCCATTGTCCTGTCCTTTAACCTCATTGTTTTTTTATCATAATTTTAATCTTTTTCATTAGAAAAATTGTTTTAGGAAAATTTATACATATATGTAAAGTAAACGACCCAATTTCCACAACATAATAAAACAAAAATAGCGCATCACACGTAGTTCATGCACTGTATATACAATATTTATATGTATATGTATATTATATAACATATAGGTATAGGTGTTTACCTCAAACACAAAACTCCTTTTAATTTTCGTTTTATGATTTTTCTATTCACCCTTAAAATTATTTAGCCTTTTTGTAAGTTTAGTTTTCTCAAATTGTTTATTTTTATTTTCTTGTTATTATTATTATTTATATAACATTGTATTAAGTAGCTTTTATGTAAAAATGTGTATGTATATATAAGTATAGAAGAAGAAAAACGCATTTAAATAGAAGTAAAGCAAAAAAAAGGAAAATTGGTATTTGAATGAAAAACAAGGTTATATGACAATGATAATTGAATCTATTCTTTTAACTAGAATGTAGTTACAACATAATAAAAAGAGAAGGATAATTAAAGGAAATTCATTAGAGGTTATTGTTTGGTAGAAAATTAAAGGAGAGATAACGTTTAAATTATATATACAGCTACAGAGAACATTTTTCGAGAAGGGCTTTTTATAATGTACATACATAAGCTTTTGATGATCAAATTATAGATTATATATGTATGTGCACAGTATATGATGATTAGAGTTGTAATAGGACCATTACTCAAATATTATTTTCTAAATAACAATACTGGGTTTCCCAGTGTTATATATTATCGTACCAAAAGCTTCTAGGTGGAAAACTCTAGATGGAAAAAATATAAGTTATAGTTCATAATTAAACAAATTGCTTTATTTCATTTAAATTTTTATTAGAGATAATAACGATTATGCTGAAATTGGTCCCAAATTTGGCGAAAGCTTCATTAATGCACGTCTGCTAATCGATTATTTATATCCATAATTGATTTATGAAAAGTAATTTTCTAGATGGATGTTTCAATATATAATATGAATAAATAAAATTTTCAAAATTTGAGGACATATTTTAATTCCCTATTATCAAAATAAAATTAAATTTAACTTTATTTTTCTATGTACTCGATAATACAATATTTTCTTTCATGTCCTCGATAACATTAAGTACTAAGGTGACCCAAAAGATAATATTTATGACAATTTTAATCTTAACTACTTAGATGTTCTCAGTGTAGGGATCTCCATCATAGACTTCTATTTCTTCCCCACTCGTAGGCCCAAAAAATTAACAAATATAGAGCCAACAAAACAAATTATAGTGGTAGTTGAGTCATAAAACGAGAAAAGGAAAGACTTTCAGAGAACAATCCATAAGAAGATAGTCCAAAAAATGATGAAACAAAACAGCCATTAGTAACTTACGATTCAAACCCGGATATGTTATGTAGTAATCAATAAATTTATAAATACTTATTATGTTGATATGTATCAAAGCTGACTCATACGAGGAAATTTTAGTTAAATAATGTTACATGAAATACATACATAAAACAGAGTGAACGTTTAATTCCAAATTATTTAACTTCGAAATAAACATCGTAAGTAACGTCATTACAGGTTTTTTCGTATTTTGTAAGTAAGTTGTTAAACTTTTAAATATTAAATATTTAAATATGGGTGAATTTTATGAAATCGTGACTGTCCTACTTTACGTTTTCCAATAATAAGTGGTATTTCCTACTGCCATTACAGAAAACATTTCAATAATATGTATAAAAAAATATTACATTAATGTTATAAACTTATATACAGTTGTTCTGTTATAAAGTTATTACATTATTTAAAAATAATCATAAAATTCAACAAATAAAACTACATATAAACTAACTTTTGAATTATCTTGATATATTCATGTAGTAAAATCACACATCGAATAAAACATATTTTTAAAATCCAATGTAACTGTGCTTATTGGCTTATAAGTCGCATAATTAGTTTAATAAAAATATAACTTATACATTGTTCTTTATTTTTATAATAACTATTTTTTTATAACATTTAAACAAATAACGATAAAAATTAATTTGAAAATATTAAACGAATAAGTTTGAATTGCTCGTAAAAATCGAAAGAGTGCGTTTAAGGCTTGCATAACGAATAAAAAATCAGCGACACGTATTTTCCAGCACCTGAACTAATTCTATCAACAAATAATATCGGGCAGCACCAAATAAATAAAACTCAAATTGACATTTGTGAAGTGCGCAAGACAAGTTTAACCTCCAAAAAAATTATAATTGTCTTCATCGTGACGAAGAAACTTAGTAAATTTTTTAACTAATTAATCAAACATTATTTATAATTTATATTAAATTATAAATTATTTAAAATTGTTTAAATAAATTAAATCTTGTATATTATAATGAATTAATTTTCCTAATTTTATTTGGTATTTTTATTTTTTTTTTGTGGTTATAAATGGAAAGTAGTGGTAAAATGATGGCAGCATCTTTAATTTTGAATAATAATAATACAAATAATAATTTAAATTGGAATGGTTATATAAATAATGCTAATAGTGGTAATAATGATAGTAGAATAAGTAGTGAAATTAATAATTATTGTAATTTAATTAATCAAAATGTGAGTCAAAATATGGTGGTGACCACCGCTAACAACACCATCGCGTCTTCGTCATGCTACGAAATGGATATGCCAATCGTATTACAAAATGTAAGTTCTATTTAATTAATTCACTTAACGAAAGTAGATTTTGTATTTCAAATTTATTTGTGGCGCTAGGTTTTTCCAGTTTGAGAACTGAGGTTTAGTATTACCCTGCTCGATATCATTCATTTATTAAACTCGGCCTTTTTTTTTGCATTTATTTATATTCACCATTGCTGCATATACCAGAGTTGAACATTTCATCAGAATCTTCTTTTAATATACGGCTCACATTTTGAAATATCAATTTTAATAAAATTATAATTTTTATATTTTTTAGAATCATTCACCGGAGAAATATCCAATATTAACGTTTGATCACTTAAAAGAAACGATTCCAATATTTTATGATTTTACCGCGTATCAAGATGATTCCAAAGCTAACGTGAACGATTTCATCGAGAATAAAAGCGATACAAATTCGATAGACAATTTTAATGTGGTTAAAACAATAAGTACACGACTTAAAAGCCCGTTGAATGGAATTAAAATAACTACGACGTCGACACAAACAAATACATCGATGGCTGCAACCACTACCACCAATTCATTGATTAAAACAAAAAATTTGAATTATATAAATCATAAATTCATAATTTCGGATTCGGAAAATATTTCAGTAAAAAAATTAATCACCGTTAAACCTCCGAAAATTATTGGAGCGACACAACCTCAGTCACTGCTCAAAAAGTCATATTCAGCGAGCGGCAAATCAAAAGAGAATTTGAACGGAAAATCAACCATTACAAGTAAAGGAAGTAAAGTCGAAATTACGAAATTCTATTATGCCAGCAATAATTGTATGAAACCGATTGTTTCCCCGAATATTATTTCATCTGGTATCTATCGATCGACGACAGGACAATCAAACAGTTTGAAACGTAAACTGGTGGGAGTGGAATCAGTGCCAATCAGTTCAAACAATAATATTCTAATCATGAACGGAACAAAAGGTAAAATTGTTCCAATTTCAAAGGCGGATGAAGAAATTATATCGATTCGTGATAGTCAGAAAAATCCAAGTAATTTAGTTGTAAATATCGTGAATATGGTGGATGACAAACCTGAAATTACCCAAAGGGCTGAGATCAATTATGTACCCGTCACAACAACGACCGAACCAATTAAACCAGAAGTTCCAGTTCATCCTAGCTCAACTACAACTGGAAATATTTCAGTATTAAAGTGAGTAGACATTGCTTGAACTCACAGACCAGTTATTGTGCTCAGAATTCTCACACTTATTTTTTCAATTCCAGGGAATCAAAATCTCTTATCTACCATAATCATGATACAAATAAAAAAATTGTTTATAAAATTGTTTATCCTGAAGATGTAAATTTAATAAAAACCGAACCGCCAAGTCAAATATCCGGCTTAGATCGGATGAAAGTGAAAAAATATAAAAGTCCTGGCCGACCAAAAAATAATACTAAAAATAAACGTTGGACGGATGTGCGACAACCGGTTAAAAAACCAGTCGTACTAACCCAACCAACGGCGCGTACGCGAGCCGGGCGATTATCTCGTCCCCCAAAACATGTTCAAAATTATTTCAAAGGAAATAGTAAACTTATTGAGTCAATAGTTCCACCTGCAGTATCACAGCTACAACAAAATCTACCGCTCGAAACAAATCTACCACCCGCGGAAAATAATGTTAATTATGTGAAAAAAGAACGAAAAATCCCATCCCAGTACAAATGTAAGAAATGCAATAAAATCTACCTCGGCTATAATCGCATGTTTCGCCATTTGGACGCGCATCCCGATCATGGTGACCAAAAGGAGTTGTTCAAAATGAAAATCAACAAAAATTATTATGACGATTCGATTTATCAATATTTCATCAAAAAGCTTCTTCTGAAATCGAATTTAGACAATCGGTCGACGCTGTTGATCGATGAGATTCGAAGTTTTAATAAAAAAATTAAATTTTTGTTGAAAAAACTTCTGATCATCGATAATAGTACAGATGAGCACGAATTTATCGATCATGATATAATAAAATTTATCGATTACCCAGTTAACTCGAACTATCGAATTGATCATACCGTACTGGAAAATATCGACTGTGTTGATGAAAATACAGAAGTGATTGATATAATAGATCCAGTCCCAGTGATAGAACAAGCACTCCAACACCACGATAATAATGATGGTCATCATAACGATCACATCGATTATTCAAATTTAAATATATCGCTCGATAGTAATGATGGTGATAAGACAAATCTATCTGACGACAGCCTGTTACAATCGGTTGACGAATTCGTTAAAGAACGATGGAAAAAATTCATATCGGAGGAGGGAGATTTCACCACCGTTGTAGATACACAATTACCTGATATAAAAGTACAAGATACACATGATCATGATGCCGATCATCATACACCGCCAATTTTAGATCTATCGCTCGACTATTTACTCAACTAAATGTATAATTTTTATATTTTTTGAAATTAATTATCAGGATCATAATATATATACATAAAATGCATTTTCATTTGATTTTCTTTTTGTTTTTTTTTTTAATCAATGAGACATAAGACTGGTTTTTGCTTTTTGATTTTTTAAATTAATACTTATATAATACAAATTATGGTTCAAATTTTTTAATTTTATTTATCTATGTGAAATAAATTTTTTTGAAAAAGTAAATAATTTTTGAGTTTGGAAATTTTTCGGTAGATGGATTTATAAAACTAACAGTTGTTATTTTACAAGAAATATGTATATCCGTTAGAAAATGTTAGTACTAATATTTATCGTTAGATGTCACCAGTGAAAATGGAATAGGTTATTATTATCAAACAATTATGTATGTACATATTTGAAATTAAAGATGTTCAAACTCAACAGTTTAGGAACGAGAATGACAAAACAACGTTAATCACATACCTAGACATAAAAAATGTATGTTATTTATATAAGTTGTTTCATTAGACTACTGCTAAAATTAAAACAACTTATGAATGGCGACAAGCTGATGTTGTTCGAAGTATCCTTCACGTACAAATGTGATTTTTGAACACTGACGGATGAGTATGAAAGATGACTGATGACACTCGAGAGAAGAGTGATACGTTTAATTTGCTGCCCAAATTTTAACCAATTTTACAAGTTGGAGATAAAAATCCCGATTACGGAAATTCAAATTCATAAAGTTTACTCAGTTTTAAATAAGTAATTAAAACATTAATATTAATGATTATTGTACATTTTTATTTATAAACAAATATAATAATAATAATATAAAAACCATTTTTTATCAAATAAATTTACATTTAACAACAGATTTTATTCAATTTTTTTTTATTTCTAATATATATTTTTTTAAATAAATTGTAAGAAATTAATAATAATAATAAAAAAACTTATATAAATTAAACAAAAAGAAATGAATTTAAATAAAATAAAATAGAAAATTAAATTTAATATAATTTTAAGACAACTTCGCAATTTAATAATACCCGTACGAGATTGATTAAATTTTTGTAAGTTACAACTTAGTTATACTTGGTATATCTTGTGAGTATATTATAGATTTTACTTGTTAAGTTGTCTAAATTTTCTCTGGGAAAACTGTCTTTCTTAATTTTTGCTTACAATAATTATACATACTTACTTAATAATTTTATTTGTTATTCGGTCCTGATGTTATTATTATGTAACATAAAATAGTATAATTTATTTACATTTTTAATGTTTTACTACATATACCTATGAGACAAAAAAAAACGTTGTATATATATTTTTAACATTTAAATTTTTGGTTTGTATACTATAAACGAAAAAAAAAAGTTGGATGGATTTTTTTTTCCGACAAAAATTTTAAAAGTTTCACAACCAAATTTTTTTAAATGATTTTACTATAGATTTTACTTTTAAATCATTATTTACAAAACAATAATAAATTTTGAAAATATAAACAAAGATAATAAAAATAATAATATGACTAAATAGAATAATAAAATAAAATTGTAATGAAAATAAATCCCATTAAAAACCCTACGAATTTTAATTTTAATTGATTTTTTTTAAATAAGTTTAATAATGACAAGAAATAATATAAAATAATTATTAACTTTTATTTAATTAATAAATAGAGAATTTATAAAATGATATTTTATGTGTATTTATATTATGTTTGTTTTGTGATAGAAATCGCAATCGATTTGATAACGAGATATCAATCGTATTGATATCAACTTATTTTATAAACCGAAAGCGATTCCTAAACGAACACATTCTATATAACGCTAACGTATGGACATTATTATATAGAAAAGAAATAGCTATTAGGCTGGCACATATAATTAATAACTGTTTTTACTTTTTACCTCCCTTAACATTGTTTGTAAATGTGCCACCCCAATATATTATTAAATTAAATTTTTTAATTTGGTAATTAATTTATTTATTTTTATAAAAATTGCAATAATAATCTAATGACTTATTCATTTAATATTAAGATATAATTGTGTTGTCAAATTATTTTAAATTAATCACTTGTAATTAAATGATTAAAATAAAATTTGAACACAAGTCATTCGCACCACATTTTATACTTTTCACTTACGTAATTGTTAATTTATTTTATTTACAAATATTTATATAGATTAAATAATTTATAATATATATATATATATATTATATATATATATATATATATATATATATATATATATTTTTTTTTTTTTATATATATATATATATATATATATATATATATATATATATATATATATATATATATATATATATATATATATACATATATATATATATTTATATATTATATAAATACATATATTATATAATATATTTATTGGGATATACATATATTTATAAATCTAATAACAAAAAATATTTGTGTTATTGTATACAAAACTATTTGTTTGTCTTTTTGTTTATTTTTTAAATTTTTATAAAAGAAATATTTTGATTAATTACTAATTAATATTATTTCATTCGGTTTAATACTAAATCGCTAACCACAACCAAACCCTTTTGATAAGGTGATTCAGCTAATTCTTGTGCTAATCGAATGGCTTCTATACAATGTTTTTTGGCCAAAAATTGAGTTTGCTCTAAACCTTGTGATTTGTGTACCAATTCAAAGGCTTTTTCTACATCTCCGGGCTCCTGGAAGCGACGCATAATCATTGGATTCAATTCAGGGTACTAAAAAACGAGTTTTTAAAAAGTTAGTATTATTATTTAGGTTTATATTATAAAGTAAGTATTTACTTTTTCGCAGGCAAATAGTACAGGTGCTGTTGCTAATCCTAATTTCAAATCAGCTGCAGTTGGTTTGCCCATGGCATCGGATGACGCTACAAAATCTAATAAATCGTCTACAAGTTGGAAAGCTAGTCCAATATTTCTACCATATTGAAATGCTATTTCGGATATAGATTCATCTGCTCCAGCTATCATAGCAGTCTGTAATAGATATAAATAAAATAAAAACATCGTTTACGTTCCTAACAAAAGCCAATCGTCATAAGCATACCGATTTTAATGTATTTGCTATTAACGAAGCTGTTTTCCTATAAGTTTTTGTTAAATAATGTGCAAATCTTTCGTTTTCAGTTTCTTTTGATCCCAGTTGCATGAATTCACCTTGAACTAATTCTGTAAGAATCTGGAAACGAGCAAATATACAAAATTAATTGAGGTAATTGGAAATTCCTTATATACATAAACACATCATCAGTTGAAAAATTAATTACAGATTAATAATCAAAATTAATTTACATAAATATTTTTTGTTGCTTGTATATGGTGTTATGCGATGAATTAATAATTTTGTTTGTTATGTTAAATAAATATTACTCTACCATCTTCAGGAAGATATTTGATTTGTATAATGTGTGTACGATAACATTTTGTGCTTTTTGAATTAGTAATATAGCGAAATCATGTACATACAAAACATAAAGGAAAATTCCGCTTGAATACATTGAGATTTTGGTTATTAAAATCTAGAACACCTTGGAACTCATTTATTTTAATCGCGTACCAACTATCAAACTTGCCAAAGACAGGAGAAGTTTATTTATTATAATTTACGAATATTATTATTACTCAATGCATTGCAAAATATTAATTAGTTGGCATATATCTTATTTATTATTTATTCATATAAGGAAATTAATAGTTATGCTTTACGAAGGTGTTAAAAAAATTGCCGGGAGACTTACTAGGTGCGACGAAATATCGCAGAGAAACATTATTTATTCATTTTTAAATAGTCAAATAATTTAACGCAAAAACATTGATAATTCCAATGTTATGTTTAGTACATGAGGTAAATATTAACGAACAACTAATAAATTAACAAATAAAATGTATTTCCTTCTTGAGGTTAACAAAGTATTACACGTATCACAATAAAATGTTAAAAAAACAGTTTAATATTTTTGCTAAATCTTCTGCTTAATTATAAAGTTATTTTATTTTATATTACCGAATAAATTAATTTAAAAAATAGCTTAATAAAATAATTTAGGATAATCCCATGATGGCAAAATAATTATTTATTCAATATTAATTTCAAAAGAGTTGGAATTAAGCTAAGCGACGAACCGGGTTCCCAGAATAAATTATATATGCGAAAACTAATGGCTTTAATAATTGAAAATTTGACCTACATTGGATTGATCAAATTTATTGTGTTTTACTTGATTTATTTTTTCCAAAGTAGTGAAGATTTGTTTTTGTTGGCCAATATTATTTGTATGCGACACTTCAGCTGGTTCCAGTACATTTTTTTAATTTGATTTCTCTAGGATTATTTAATGGGATTGTAGTTGTAAATATACTGATTGATAGCTAGTGGATTTTCGGAATCAACCAAATAATATGAACACCTATATCATAATTTATGATATAGGTTTTCGTATCATTTGGTTTGAATAGTTTTTCAGTAAGAAAAAAAAGTAAATAATTACTAATCAGTTGATTTTATGAAAGTTATGATGTATTTTAACACGCGCTCACTAATATTTTATTTTCAAATTAACAGGTATGTACATAAATTTAAAATAAACAATAAGAAATCCTATATAAAATAATCTTTTGGAGACATCCCATTTATCGTGATTATATGGAAAGTATAATCAATAAAATGCTATTTAAATAAGCATTCCGCTAGTGGGATGATTAGCTTTCCGTGAATATATACGCTTAGCAGGTATAAGCATCGTATCACCGTATAAAATTCAACGTTGACCACTAAAAAAAACACACATTATGTAATATTGTCGATTCTCATAAGACTTGAAATATTGTTTAAATATTTGCTTGACAAATTTGTGAGAAATAATCAATTTTTTCGCTGATTATAATCAATGAATGCTAGATAATAGAATAATTTTATCAGCATATATGAAACTCTTATCGCACACCCATATATAGATAAATATAAACGAGCGCCTAAACTATATACATATAATCGGAATTAAATATTTACTTAATAATAGTAATTATTCATATACACCACTAGTTTTTAACATTTCGATTTTTGCTTATTTTAAAGTTTCATTTCGACTAAAGTGCCAAATCCGGTTAAATAAGAGGTGGAAACAAGTATATATAAATGTATGTATATCTAAATTAATATTGACTTTATCGATCAATCTTTAAGTAATTATTTATTAATAAAGAAATATTTTAACTTACCCTACTTAGATATATTGTTACATCGTCATTTTTAAGGCTGGCGATCATCATGGAAGCGACTGACAAAATATAATCACCTGCCATCGTTACCTAAAATCATTTAAAACAATCAATTTGTGCTGATGATCAACGATTTAAATTTTCCAACACAACAATTCAGTTTTTCCGCAAATGTTTCTCAATTTTAATATGCACACCCACATTGACCAATCAACGAATTAACCTGTTTTTCTTGTATATTTTTGTATATGAATTGTAATTACATGTAAGTATACATATAAAATAAATTAAAAAGTGAAAAAAACTGTATCGCAAAAACGAAAAGAAAACTATGAAAAACGTTAACCAGCCATTAACCACTTCTTAATCATCTGTAACCAATAATAACACCTTTTACTTTTATTTTTCGCGAATTAAATAAAAACGCGATGAATAGAAAATTATTGTGCATATTGTTGTATGTTGCATATGAAAAAATTTACTGTAATTTATGGTGAATTAGAAAAATATCCTCACACAACTCAAATTATCGTAATGACTTTCCTAATCGCTTTAGTGCGATCAATCAGCTAAAAAAAAGTCGGAAATTGACTAGAGATTGGTAAAATGACAAATCTGAATGAAATGTTCAATTTCATTCATCAAAGGCCTTGACGAAACATTATATCGGGTTGGACGAAAAGTTATTCACCTCACATTATTTAAATACATTATGAATGAAACATGTCTAAATCAAAAGAATTTATATCCCCGCCTAGTTTTATATACATAGTGTTTCTTCTCGCATCTTACAAATGATAAACTTGAAAAGAATTTAATCAGACTTCAAAGAAAAAGTGAAGAATAGAAAGTGGGAAAGTATTTCTTTATTTTTTTTTTATTTTTTGTATAAATAACAACAAAATCGTTAAAGAAATTGAAATGGGCGCGCGAGAGAAAGAGTAATACGTACTTAAAATATTTTGTGTATTGGCTGGGAAATAAATATTTTGAGTATATTATGTACATCGATGTACGTGCAGTTCCTGTTTGTCACAAAAAAAAATAGTCTCTCTTTTATAAGCGTTGATTGCATGTTTAGGTGAAAGTTCAAAATAACTTTAGTTGCCTATAAAGCCGTGCACTTATACTGGTACGTATATAAGCAGCGTGTGATCTTGAAAAATTTACATAATCTCTGTGGGAAACTGTATATGCAAGTATACACCGAGTTAGGTATGGATCAAGTGCACGACCATTATATGTAAATATTATATTTTAAAACAAATTAAACATGCTGCCACACTTACAATTTCATAAAGAAATCAATAAACGTATCAAGTGGAATGTATTACAATAAATTGATTGCACATCAATTACAAACAATAAACGAATAAATTTTTATTTTATTTAACACATTCGTTGCCAACCATACAACAATACCAGCGGTGCTCACCAGTCAAATTTAATTTACTTCTTTCCAATTATTGTTTCCCAAACTCCTCACAAAAGGTTTTCTCAACAAAAATTGTTTTCTAAATGAAAATACATTCAAAATATAGAAGGTTTAGCATTACGGATTATGGCGTTAAAAATTTAATAGAAAATTACAAATTTCAAAATTTCGTAACCTCCGAATTTAAGAACACAAATTTTTTATAATCTTTTTTTATAAACATTTTAAATAAATCGACCGACGCCACTGCTATGCGTATATAACATTTATAATGGAAAAGCTTTTCTCCATTTCAATAATATCATGTCAAGCTTGGCGCGCAAAGTCGTAGACAGTGTGCACGTACAATATGTTAAAAAAATCAATTTCTTATTTTTTACTTAAACATGAATATTTATTGAAAATAAGAAAACAATACCACCAATATCGTATATGCATATACAAATTTATATTACGTATGTATACTCTCTCCTATAAAACTTTCATCAAATTGATTACAAATTTTATTGTTGTTTTGTGTTGCTCAAAAAACCTGGTAACGTCTTAAACAAAGTTATAAAAGAAACCAAGTCTTATACTAAAACATTAAAAGTAAAAAAAATGAAGAGAAACATTGAAATCGATTTTCCTCTTATAATTAGTATTATTATTATAGTATTGAAGGTTAATAATATTATCATAAACATAATCATAATATTTCACAATCCTATTTTATTACACACATAGTGTGTCGTCGTTGTCCTAAGATACTTTGTAATTTTTTTATACACTATTGGAATTTTACTATTGATCGCTGTTTTAAATTTTCTGTAAATTTGGCTACTTGGCATAGATTTCACTAATTTTTAAATTGTTCGATTGAACCGCACAGTTATATTTTAGTTGACGTACATAATTATATGTCGTATGTAAACAGAACTGATATCTGAGTAGAAAATTTAAGCTATAGTTAACTTACTTTTTTATGATTCCATAGAACATTAACACTAGGTTTACCTCGTCGGAAATTTGACATATCGATTACATCGTCATGTATTAAACTAGCCGAATGAATCATTTCGGATATAAGAGCTACTTGCCGTTGACTATGTACAATATCTCTATGTAATAGAAAGCAATATATAATTATTAATCATCTGTATAATAAAAACGTCTTAACTGGTCAACTTACTGATTATCAAGGTGCATGTGAAAATTTATAGCGCGCGCCATTAACATAGCAACCATTGGCCGTAAAGCTTTCCCTTGGCCATCAAAATAATATTTTGAAATTGTTTCAAGCTCAGCTTGACTTGTACCCTCTTCTAATTTCTGCACACAATATAAATAAATGAAACATAATTATAATAAAACAATACATCATTGTCTTTATAAAAATAATCTTGACATTGAAACTAAAAAATAAATAAATAATTACCGATCTAATATCCTCATATACATATCGTAAATCATCATCTAGTAATGTATAAGGATCGACTTTGTATTCTCGCAACGGACCTGCCGGTTGTTGTGTGTGAACTGAGCTGTATTTTCTGTTTGTACATTGTTGGGCTGCTGTGATTGGTAGACATGGTGTATAAGCCTGAAAATAAAAAATATTTGTTGTTTCAAATATGCCCTTCCATTGTTATTTGATAATCCATCCATACGCATAACCTCAATTATTTAAATCATAATTCATAACTATGAAATTGCTTTAAAATGCTGTCATGATCGTACAATAACATAAATAAAGATGTCACGATTTATTATGACAATTATTTTTTTTTATATGAAAATTATCCGCGGAAAATTATGAAAATATTTCCGTTTTAATTAATTTATAATATATTTTATCTATTTGATACGATCATATCTAAAAAACACAATTCAAATTCAACTATGTACTGTAATTAAGAAATCGAATTGCATAAAATATTAAATTTACTTTGTGAATTTGTATGCACATACCTTTAAGTAGAGATAAATGCCATAAAATAAAAAGAAATAAAAAAAAGCGAAAGCATATTATTAAACTGTGGATACAGTATAAGAATAGTGCGCGAGAAGCAAACAAAAATCTACAATTCATCAATTTTGAATGTTGTATGCGAATTAATCAAACAACTAATAGCGAAAAAAAATATTGTCATTTAAATTTGTGGGCATTGACTTAGATGAGCTTGAGAATTATATATTTTTATGCATTTTAATCAAAATTGATTTATTTGCTACTTAATTAGTGGATCGGAAACTACTATCTTGTTCAATTCAACTTAATCCCGAAATAATTTATCCTTTATTTAAATATTCGCAGCAAATACTATCGAAGTTTAATCCATAGAGTATAAGAGAATATATAACAGACTAAATAACTTATTATAAAAATGAATTTCTCGGTATTGTATAAGAAAAATTAGTATGAGTTCATAAGAAGAATTGCCATGCAACAAATAATCAAATAACCTTTTATTTTTATTGAGTGTTTTATTAAACGTTTACTTTAGTTATATTATCGCATAAAACATCGAAACAGCCGCTCACTCCATAGTTGCATAATTGCAAGAATTCAAGAATACTTTAAACCGAAGTCATTTGATATCGAAAATTTACCAAAGTAAGCTTTAATGTAACAATTAAAACTGGTTAAAATGCGGGAATATTGTTTTGAATTTTATAGGGCAGAGTTTCCACACGTGGAAATGGAAGATAAAATGTCTTTCCGTATTTTTTTTTTTATATTTAGTATTTATGATACTTCCTAACGTTTTGCTGTGGGTAATGCTCACGTTAATAAGACTACAACAAACGCCCAAGTTGTTTCAGGAATTTCATCAAAAGCTACCTCTAATAGTTTGTTCCTTGTTGGATGCAAACGAAAGTGACACTTTCTTCTTATAAAAGAAACAATAATTGTAGTGCTATTTGCTAACATTGTTACATTTTGTTTATTGCAGGAAACTTTTTTTTATTCTTCAAAAATATATGACCCTTATATGTATATATATTATATGTATGTATATACCAAATTAATTCGATTGACATAAATAAATATTTGCTTTGTTTGCTATAGGTGATCACTTTTCGTCCTATATATCATATGATGAACAGTACTTTTTGTACTGTAGAAAATAAAAACATACATAAAGATAGTTACTCAATTATCGAGCCCAAGCAAGCAGTTTTCATATGAAGAAACCAAATATTTTTGATTTAATTTTTATCAAAAATTAGAAGGAAATTTAATTTGAAATTAAAATTTATATGGTACGAGACATGATTTTCGAATTGCTAGAATTAATCAACAAAATATTTTGTTTTTTGTTTTACTCGTATTTATGATACTAAAGCAACTATGTATATAGTTGCTGAACAAATGGTATATCTCCATTTTGGACGTGTATACTGTGGCTTTTATCACGGATACATATTAATATATAAATACAAAATTATTTTAAAAATACTTTTTTATTCACGATAAATTGAAATGAAAACACATTAAAACTTATTATAAATTAAAAATGTAAAATAACAATAATCAATATTTCATTTATGTGATAATTTTAATTAATATTGGAAGACCGGTTTCGAATAGTTCATCCTTCATCAGTTCCTAATTGACTATTGGCTTTTGTAATATTTATTCACGCATAATATATGCGTTCGTTATCGCCATACAGTTGGTTTATCTACTGTATAATATACTGTCATAAAGCTTATGTGCTTTCGTTGATATTTTTTTTTTTCGTTCGGTACAGTATTCATTCCAATGGACAACAATGAGTACACCGAGGAACTCAGATAATCACACATATAGCACAACAGAATGGATTCAGTAAAAACACGATTGACAAATTAAACAATAGAATCGTAAACAATATTAGATTAAAACATTTATCCACCATGTTCGGCACAGAAGAAGAGGTTTTATTATCACATAAATGAAATATTGATTATTGTTATTTTACATTTTTAATTTATAATAAGTTTTAATGTGTTTTCATTTCAATTTATCGTGAATAAAAAAGTATTTTTAAAATACTTTTGTATTTATATATTAATATATGTATATATACATACCGAGCTCTGTACAATTTCGAGATCAGTGATCTGATGAAGATCCCCGATATTGTACATGAAGTTAGATCTCAGCGAGTCCGCTGGCTCGGTCACGTTCTGCGTGCTGATCCGGAACGAATTGTGCAGCGATCTCTGAAAGGAGAGCCACCATATGGTAGGCGCAGAGGTCGTTGCAGGCGACGATGGCTCCACGATGTAGAGAACGACTTGGCCTCTTCAGATTGTCTAAGACAGTATGAAGACCAAGCTCAGGATCGAAACCGTTGGAGCCAGATTGTTGATTCAGTAAGGGGCCAGTAATGGCCTTTAACACTGTTATTATTATTATTATGTATATAGGTAGAATCGGATCGATTAGTTCATTTTATTTTAAATGCATATTTATTATTTAGCTAAGGCATATTCAGTTATATGTGCAATGTGCATTTGTGCAAATTATGTTGGTTTATAATTTTTTATTCTAATTATTTATATTTATTCGTATATTAAATACATATTACAAATTTTTTGTTAATCGATTTTAAATAATTTTTTTAGTTTTAATATTATCGAAAAACGCGCATTTCTGGCATGTACATTTAAAGTTGCATTTGGATCCCCATCCTCAGAATGCCTAGCAACAAATTATTAATAATTCTTCTTGTTTCTTTAAATTCTGTATACAATCGAACAAAAAATAATGTATGTGTATGAGACACGATCGAAAATATTTTTCAAACTCATACGGTTGATAATTTCCCACATTCGTTCGAGAAAACCACATTTATCGTTCTTGTGTCATAATCATAAACCGCTATTTTTTTAAAATAATGAATGATAAATTTGAATTTGTTATAAAATCATTTTTCTTTAAATTTTACACTTTTCTAATTAGAATTGTAAGTGAACAAACGCCAACTAAACTAGATAAGACGGTCGTCAATGCTAAGCTGAGTACGTTTCAATTCAATTTGATCGAATTATATGCAAATAACAATCACTTTGCAAGTTACTTTACTTGCAATAAAACTCGTTCACTATATTTTACATTTATATGAGGGTCATGCCATTTTTGCACGCTAAATTCTTACCAAATTACTTCTTTCGCTCTTTAATTTTAAAAAGTTTAATTTAAATTAAGTTGTTTTATAGTCGCAAACAATACTTATTCCAAACAATACAATGCCACCCACATACGACCGTATTTAACGTTAATTATCTGTTAAGAATTAATGTTATACATAAATTTTATTGTTCCATACATTAAATATTGTGATCATTAGATGTTCATATCCCATTAATTTTATATTATATAAGGAGACCTAACACCTGTTAGGCCATCATTATATACACCAATATATCAACTATGTCCAACACACTTAATTTATGACAGAGCCTCAACTGTTTTATAAATAAAATATCAACTAAATATCAAATAATTATCAAGATTTTTGAAATGCACACAAAAATGAAAATTGATGTCAATTAATTATAAATTTTTAATATTTTGTAATACTCTATACGGTCTACAAGCAGTGAACTTTTGAACAATCAATTTTCTTTCATTTTATATTCGTAATTCTTAAAGCTTTTACTGCGCGCGAGACGTCGTATCGTACCATAATATACCATACAATCACAAACATAAAAAATACCGGTCATTAACTTAAAATTACGTTTTTATTAGAAATTGGTATTACCTTGAATTCATTTATTTATGTATACATATACGAGTATATAATACAATATATTTAAGTTAACCCTTTCATGTTCGATGCGAAAGCTTTTATTTTTATTATTTATTTATGAATGGAATTAAAAATTGAATTATATAACAATGTGATTGTAAAATAATGGATATTAAGGTCAAATAAAATTTCGCACAAATAAAATCCGTATTAGTCATAAATTTGGATTGTGCATTGAGAGGGTTAACAAGTTGACTTACACGAAAACAAGATTTAGGATTATGAAATGTTTATACATTACGAAATATTTATGATAAATGCAATTTGCTTACCACCAATTAAATTTGGTATATATGTATGTATATCTAAACAAAATGCTTTGTGATAGTTATATGCATATGTTGCAATCATTTCAAGTTGAATTGGATAATATAACGCGCGTAACATATCCAAAAATCATTAAATGAGGACGACATTGTTTACAGTTCTTCAGTAAACCAAAAATAACAACAAAAATTATCTTATGATTTTTCATTCAAGAAACAATTTATGCTAATATTGACACATAGATTTTTAATTTTATTATTTTACGGCCACTTTCACGCATTCCTATATACGTTTATACGTTACATACGAAATAAGTATCTCATATAAAATTTTAATTTAGTACCATGCGAAAAATTGATCGTAATCCAGACAAATCAGCTACCAGTTACCCGATACTAAAACATTATATTTATACTGGCGATATACTGAGGTTAGCTAAATTTCATAAAGCAGTTTGAAATTCTTAAATCTAAAACTAAGGCAGATAAAATATTTATAATTATGTACTGTAATAAAATTCTTTTGAATGAGGATAGTATCTTTCAAAAGAATCATGGTATAATATAAATATGTAATTCAAATCCACAATGAAGCCATTAGTCTGTTGACAAAATCATTAATTTGGATTTCGAAACCAACATAGTAGATCAAGTAGATTCAATTATAAACTGGGTCACAATGAGCATCGAATACAGTATGTCAAAGATTTAATAATGTCAAGAAGAAGCATTTTATTTCAACCTAATAAAAATGTGTCTATATATGTTTCTAAACTAGCTTCAATTCTAAGTAATCGAAATGAAAGTTTATTAAGTTGCTCTAGTATATTTTCTTTATCAGCTCATTTTAAAAGTTATTGACGGAGAACCGAGAAATAATCAAATTCTGAAAAAAATAAGACATGAAATAATTTTAAATTGCTTACAAAATGAAAAAGAAAAATATCATAGTAAAAATAAAATTAACAGCCTACACACTTTATTGGAATTAACACTGATAGAGCGTACAATGTAGGATAAATATAATACATATGGATACTGCAAAAATATGTTAATATATTTAAAGAAAATATTGTTGGAAATTATTTTCGATTTTTTTACATTTGATTTTGCTTCAGTTGTACGATAACTTTTAAAGTGACATATCAAATACGATGACTAAAAAGTTCTTATAGGGTGCCGTCCAACGACGTTTACGATTAACATGTATGCTTGTATATACTCAAATATAATAGTCAACGTATACAAAGCTAACATTACAAATTCTTAAATGGAATATATTTATTAAATTAAACAAAGTTTAATTAGAGACTATTAAACATGAACTCTCATATCACACATAATGAACACAACGATATGTATACAAATCGAACCAAGCATTAAATATATTTTCATAAATTAAAAATGTAAATCCATGCTCATCTAAAAATTAAAACCGTTACCTTAATAATATTGTGAATTTGTGATCATTCTTTAATTAGATTTTCTTATTTAAATAGATATTGATTTAAAAGAAAATATTCTCCTATATCAAAACTGTTTATATATTTGTATATTATGTACAGTAATAATTACATAAACTACAATGTCACCGCATTAGGTGGCTATAATATTTATCATCATACATATACCAATCTTCAAAAATAACTTCAAATCAAAGAAAAATGACAACAATAACAAATAATTGAATAATGAAACCTGTCTAACCAGCTTTAAATTCACTTGTGTATAATATATAATATATGTAAATATATGTGTGCAGCATATGCAACATGCTGTAAAACATGTAATATCTCGACATAAAAAAAAATTAAAATATAAAATCATAATGAATTAATTACAGAGGTGTCCACTATTTTACCTCGGTCTTCCCTGTCGCTTTAATTATAAGGTTACAATTAAGTCAAGGTCATGTAGAAGAAACCTTCTTCATTTGTTTTCGTGTTAACTCTCTTTAATTGTTTATTTCCGCAATATTGCGGCAAAATACGTGCATTATTTTAAACGTACATTATTTTGTAAATCTTAATCCGTTATAATATATTTTTATATTAATTATTTATGTATTGGGACGCTACTGATTTTAATATTGTATATACATATGTAATTATAGACTTTTACCACTTACATGCGAAGAGTTTTATGATCAAAATGGTGCAATCAAGCACGTATACGCATATATCCAGCATCACCTTTGAAAGTGTTAAATTAAATTAAATTATGTAATCTAAACGAAAAATGAAATCTAGTTTTTAGGTCAGTACAATAAAGAAAAATATTTTGTTTAAGATGCATCCAAATTCTATAACTCCGTTAATCGATAACTTTTAATATTTCTTATTTTAAATTTGTATAGACGATCAGGTTCATCTTAATGTCTAAATAATATGGAACGCTGGGAATATTTATAAACAGAGATGAATTGGAATATCGTAAGATTCAATTGACATTACATGATCTTCGCACAATCACTTGTACGAGTAAACTTATATATTTGATATATCAAAGCAAAATAAAAAAAGAAAAAGTTGAATTGTTACATGTTATGCTAAGATATGAATCTTTTGTATATCTGCTTTTTCTTTTCATATGTATACATATTATACTCGTATACAAGTATGTTTTATATATGCGCGCGTTTTATTTCAATAAATTCACCACAGATTGTAATAGCATGCCAAAATATGTCATAATAGTGTCAGGGCCGGCGCTTCTATTGATACAGGTGAAGAAAAACATGACACCAAGATAACAATAAAATCAGAAATTGCCTACATTTTTTCGTATATGGGAATAGAAAGCCCTGTAAATTTGGACATTATCATTGGGATCGATCATTAAGGTATAGCGTAGATTCATAATGTAGAATTAAATGGATAAATATAGTAAAGATATTTTAAAACATTTAATTTTAAATTTAGAAAATATTTATGAAGCGTTATTGATTATACTCGTAGACAAGGATTGAAAAATAAATATGTACAGCATTTTCAAAATTATTATATTTAGTAAATATTTACATAAATGAACTACGTTCTGTCTCACAACAGAATATGTAAATATGTTTGAGAGAATAACTTTCTGAGTGCGATTTGAGTACTCATAAATAATGTTATGTTACGAGTATGTCTTATCGCAGTTGTTAATATTAAAGTCTTAAATTAGTAGTTTTAGCGTATTTTCCTGATGTTTGTTGATTCACTTAACTCTTCGAAAACATCTTTGTTTTCGTTGGAAACTAGAAATGAAGTTATCTTAAACCTAATCTTAAGTTTCTTTCAATCTGTTGTAAGACGATCCAAACTTTACAGAAACGACTGTTAATTAACAGTATATCTTAAGTATACGTTAGAATTGTTGCGGTACTTAAAATGTTTTCAACCTAGCTTAAATTGAAACTACAGCCAATCGAAACATTTAGTTTTTTAATACGGTTTAAATAAGGCGTTTTCAATTTTAAATATTATCTGCCCGATGAATTCTTTAAGAAAACCCCATTTCCAAAAGAGATGTGAAACCGGATTATATTATAAAGCGTGAATAGTATCGTATATTGAAAATATTTGACAAAGAACATCTGAAAACTGCAACGTTTGGTTTTTAATACTATATATTTCAATAATATCCATAATTTATTAATTTGAAATAGTAATCTATTTATTGTACCAGTATATAAGTCGGGTTCGTCATCTGTTCGCTCAAGAAAACCAAAGACTTCAAATATGGTTAGCGCATATACTTTTTCTCGTTTTGTGCCTACTTTGAAATTTAAATGTATGAATTGAATCATAAGTAAAAGAATAGGCCAATAAATTTTACAAGACCCTATAAGTTAATCTTTCACAGTTAATTCTTTGATTTGATTTGGTGTCAAAAATATCTGATTCTAACACAGTTAGAAAAAATCTTAATATATGTTATTAATTATTTATCTTATATTATTTGTATTTATTATTTATTTTATTTATCTTCATATATATATATACGTATATATATATATATATATATATATATATATATATATATATATATATATATATATATATATATATATATATATATATATATACGAGTATATATACTATATATATACAATATAAATTGTAAACTACAATGCAATTAAAATTATGTTACATTTATTGTTTATTTTCGATACAATGTTTATAATTAAATTGATTACAAGCTTATAACTTATAATGCACGTTATAGCTTACAACCAAAAACGAAGCGGAAATTTTTACCTGAGTATATACATAAGTATAGCATTATGCGATTATACTTTGGCATAAATTGCGTGCTATTTATGACTGGCGTTATATAATGTACATACATATATATATATATATATATATATATATATATATATATATATATATATATATATATATATATATATACATATATATATATATATATATATATATATATATATATATATATTAAATTTACACAAAACCCCGGAATAACACTTATATCGACATTTTTGAAATGCTTTGAATGAAAAGAATGTAACTGAAATGTTTCTTTTAATATTATTTTCTGAAGTAAATTGTAAATTGGTGCCACTGAATCCAAACTTAATTTTCGGACATAATTTAAAAAAATTTTAAAGATCTATTCGGTTTAAATTGCAACAAGTTAAGTTTAAAAAAATAATTCCATATTGTTATAATTTCGATTAAGCAGGCGCTATATGCAACGCAATACTGTTGCTGTAAGACATTCCTAATGTTATGCAAAGTGTAATTATTTCAGACTCATTTCAAGTTTTTCTATTGGAGAATATTTCTTATATTTTTTACTCTTCTCATTAAACATGTCATAATCTATAAACCGCGTCACATTTGGATAATTATATATAAAGAGGATCAATGAAGAAGTTAATATTTATCGAATAGTTGACAAAAATCTTCAAAATCATGGATTTCATCGATTTATCGATACATTAAACCCTATAGTATAGACAATTAATTATAGTTTTAAAATCAACAAAGTAAATAATTGTAACTATGTATATTATATATTTATGTTAAAATTTATTGATAAATATTCTCAAGACCAAACTGTCAATGAAGAAAGGCTTTTGTATTTTGATTATTTTTTTCAAAATAAATAGGATTTCCATTTTTCAGAGAACGAGAATTATAGCACAATAAGATCTCGTACTTTTGATCTTTTGATGAAAACATTTTTATATTATTTATTTATTTGCAATCAAGCCAGGATAAGTCAGATCCTTAGAAAAATTAAAAAATTATTTAATATCCGCATGCTAAATAGTTTTTTACCTTATAAATAAAGTTTATAATAATTTTCTAATTTTAGAGAAACTTTTTATATTTTGTGTTTCACTTTCTTCGTGTTATCAAAAAACCAGAAATTTAAGTAAAACTTAAGAAAACAAAAACATATGGTATCTAAATAACAACAAATATTAATCATGAAGAATCACCGCTATATTATTGGAGAAATTTTTTGAAGTTTTATAATATTTTAATAATTAGTCGCGTATCAAAAAAAAAACAGATCGAAACTGTAAATTAATAATTCGTTCTTGAAATTGATAAATTAATTTTCTGAGTTTAAGAAAACACAGTCCTGACATCTATAATCATATATGTACGTACATAATCGTATATATATTATTATATTAATATTTAATTGACCGCAAATAATCAAGCACATTCGCGATTTTTTTATCTTAAGTTTGATGTTTTATAAGTTAACATATATAACTAACATGCTAATTTGAAATAGTTGAATGTTTGCGGTCAAAATTTACACATATTTTTGAATAAAAACACTTTCACATATCTTTTAAAAAAAGATCAAAAAATGATAGCAACAAAGTGCTAAAGATTAAGATAAAATTTCATTCATAAATATTTTTTCAAATCAGATACGAGTACATATACCGTTTATTATTATTACTATTACTAATTTTTAAGTTGTTTTTTTATTTTTTGTTCATTATTAATGCTGTTATACTGTGTGAATGCGCTGTGTAATATTTCGATATGGCGGATTGACTGTAATTATCTAATTAATTGTAGGATATAACGTTTTCTTGTTTAAGATGCTTTCGAAATTTATAATAATTATCTAATCATTTCTAATAGCAATGAATAATAAAAATTATTATGATATCGTTTTTGACCCCATTTCAATTTTTGGTAATAAACACGGGGGTCATCAATATTATTTATGTTATTATTTTGAAAATGGTATTAAAGACAAAGGAGATTGAATTAAGCTGCGATTATAATTCTTTGAAACACGTACAAGAAAAATTATCACTACTAAATTGCATAAACTTTTAGTTCAAATTAATTTCCTAATACTATTCTATATAAAGAGGTTTAAAAACTTTCTTCAAACACGACTCATGAAACAAAAATGTTTTTGGATAGATTCTATATAAATAAAATCAGTAAACCAATAAATCAATCAAAAACTAATTAAATAGCAATTTCTTTATGACAAAAGAAATATCATTTTATTGTTTATTGACCAAAATAAAATACGTAACTAGTATTTGACCGTTACATACAAATTCACTTTATATGGTACTCTGGTATTTTATATTGTATGGCCTTTTTAGATTTTGTGCATGTTTAAATGAGACAGAAATTAAAATAATTAGCACAATAAGAAAAACTATGTAAAACACTTATTCATTTTTCGAAATACTAGAAAGAAATTGGGGATATTATTTTACTTATACGTATGTATGGCCAAATGGTAAAGTTTCTCCCTATTTCTCTGCAATAGGTACGGTTACGAAAACGACTGTAAGAATTTAAAATGTTTACCAATTAGGATTAATTTTAATTAATTGTCATTTTAATTCAGTATACCGGTCTGTAGATCATGTTAAATGGGTTTTATATCACACAATTCAAAGTACGAATAATTAATTTTTATTTATATGTATGATAAAATTTACAATTTAAATTTATGTTTACAACAAATTAATTAAAATTAATTCCAATATTATTATTATTTACGCCAATATCGACCAAAAGAATATTTTCTTTTAAAGCACGTGTCCTCCAATAAAACCAATTAACAAGTAAAATTAATCATAAAGATAATTTGTTCCAAAGATCTAAGTTAAAACTATGACGCTTTTACTTTTATCCGATTTATATAATAACAAAAGTCCTTGATAGTTCTAGTGGTAAATTCATTGTTATATAAAATTACATAATAAATAAGTAAATACGGAATATTAAAATGTTGTTTATAATATATAAGAGAAAAATTGGAATTATATTGTTATACTATTGTTTGTGGTATTTACTTTTCACTACATTAGCAACAAAAACACTTAAGAAGTTAAATCTGAGTGGTTGAGTTTTATTCGAAGACCTTCGTATATAATTATGATCAATAATCATATTTATACGTACACATAGTGTGCTGTGGTAATTGAAATTAAAATTATCTGCTGACATATATGTACGAGTATGTATGTATTTGCAGGACAGGTCCATCCTATACTTAAAAAAAGTGTGATATTTATAAAAAAAATTATTTACATACATAAATATAGGTTTGGTCTTATTTATTTAAGTTTCATTTATACGCTTATACATAACATATACGCACATTATATTTTTAGCGTTGGATTTTAATTTTTTATTTTATTTTAAAGGGCATTTGCGTTTATTTTATCATTTAATTTACAATATTATGACATGGTATTAAATATAATAAATATTGCAAATTATTAAGGTAAATATAAAAGACAAATTCTCAAAACCCTATAGCGTAAAATGGCAAAAGGGGTTTATACACATTAAAAGCTATATAATTAAAATACATTTTTCATAAAATTATTCCTATTTTAAAATTTTAATCAAACTATTTAAGCAATAATTTATAATTTTTATTAACCAAAAATGTATTAACCGCGGGCCATAATAATTGTCAATAAATCTAAGTTTAGATTTCATTCAAATATTTAATTAAAACGCAAAAAAACTTTAAAGATTCGCAAATAAAAAAGAAATTAGAATTTAGCATAAATTAAATATTTACATTATTTACCAGTCGAGCTCGAGTCGAAAAAATAAGAAAATTTCAAATTGTTGCTAGGTCTTAGCATTATTTTACTGCCTTTAATTTCCTTATTAAATTCTAATCACATAATTATTTCGATTGGTTTACGTGACATATATAATGAATTTAATTCTAGTATAATAATTTATATAAATATTCGGCTGTATTAATATATCGGTGAATATGATGAGTGACGGAGTAGCATAGAAATGAAATAGGTTGCGTCAATTCATTCCTTTATTCATACCAACAATTAAAATCAGAGTATAGGTGTGTCGCAAGATCAAGGCTTTCCGCGACTGTCAACCAAATCATTTCAATGCAAAAATATTTAATAATTATAATGTTATTTAAGTCGATATAAATTTAAAACAAAACTTAGTTTTCTTTTTAACAATGCCTTAGTATAATGGAGTTCGAAATTTATTAAAAGAGAAAGTCAATTTATAAAAATCAAATCGATGTTTCACGTCTTAAGAAAAATATAAAAATCAAAAAAAAAAATAAAAAATTGGGTGATTGGGTGATTGGATCAAGAAAATATAAAATTAAAATTACAAATAATCACTTTAATCGCGGTAAACAAATAAAATTAATAATCGTGGGCCGAGCGAGACCAGTAGCGTTTACTAGAAAAGGAGTTTTAAAACGTATGATTAGTGTTAGAACTATGTACATAAACTCTAACCATGCGCACACTTCTGAGTTTAACGATTGATTTTTGGTGTTTATGTGTTTTTATCGCAAACAATTTTCTGTTTGTTTTTTAATTAATTTAAGATGGATATGTAGGTCAGTTAATTTTCAAGGCAATCATGGATCAATAAAATTATTTCTACAGTTTTCGTACAGTTTAAGGTTATAATGAATATTTCAATTTGTTGGCGCATAACGAATAAATGTTAATTATTCAAAATGAACATAAAAACATATATCGAAATGCAATACATTATAAACTCATCGTGTCAAAAAGTATTTTTAAAATTGGGTAAATTTGAATAAACTTCATAAGTATTTTAATTTTTAATATATTTTAGCGATCGAAACAGTATAATAAAATTAAATGAAATATTCTTTACACTTCTATAAATATAGGTAATATGTATACAACTTAATAAAAACGTTGTGTATATATAAGGTAAGAATATTGTATTATTAATTTTAAACAGATATAGTCTTACTACTTAACCTGTACATTTACAGTAATATCCAATTATATTTTGTAATCCAAATTTAAGCCTTACCTGCAAATAAAATAAAAAATAATTAATTACAAATTTATCAGCTGTTTCATTTAATTCTAATTGACCGTGAACGCCGCTACTATATGTATATAATATAATATGGCATGTCCGCGTATTTACGTACGTAAATAGACGTACTTTTTGTATTGAACAAAATATGATAAATGGAGACTACTGAACACAGTACACATATTTTAGTGTCTCAGCGTATTTTCCATATTATTTATAAATAATTCAATCCACGAATTTGGAATTTTATTTTAATTTTGCGTTTTGTAAAAATTAATAAATCTACATGTATATTTTATCTAATTAAGGAATTGATATGATTCAATAATGGTATGTACACGTTTTTATGAAATATTTGGAATATTTATATATAAACGTATTGATATAACGAATATAAAATATTTGTGCTTTACTGTTTGTTTAAATTAAATGTATACGGCCTTGAGTGAACATTAATTAAAGACGCCCGAATTAATTTTTAAGGTAGTCTTTTTTTGGTATGTATGACCGAAATTTCATCACTTGTTATTATTTAATTAAATTATAAATGCAAAATCAAATATTAGCAATTGATTAGGATTCCCAAAAAATGATTTAATCTTGTTATCGAACATGTAACCGTATACACTATAACCTTAAAACAAAACTATAATAAGACTTTCACAAAAAATAAAATACTTAAATTAGATACAAAGATTACATATTCGATCAGAGTTACACAAAAAAACATGTTTAATAATATATACATGGTTTTATATATAAATATTATAGACCTTAAAGATGATTGAATCGTAATTGAGCGATAATTAGATATAATATATTTAGTGTATACAGTCGATTACATGATCAATTATAATTGTTGGCAGATAATGAATTTTTATTGCTAATATAAAATATTAGCTAAGCCTCATAAAGAAGTCTGTAAGAATTTAAAGAAAATAATAACCAAAAAGAATAGAGTATTTTGAATAAATAGATCCAAGCTTAGTTTCACTCAATGAAGACATTTAACCTTACTTTATAACTTAAGAACTTGTAACACGTAAAATTCATTGCATAAAGATATTAATTAGTTTATAAAACCAAATTTAAACCTAACCTAACCTACCCTAACTCGTAAAATTCATTGCATAAAGATAAATCTGATATGATGCGTAATCGAGTTTGAACTTTGAACACATTATCACGTGTTTAAACATTGTGTAATTCGATTTACAATTTTTAAAATATCAATGATGCAAAATTCACATCTTTACCCCAATTTCATTATAGAAAAATAAAATGTTTGGTCGAAGAGTATATTATATTATGTATTATATCATTTGAAAGGTAAAATCTGTTTTGGGTTTTTACAAAAATAAAAATTGGCTGTGTAGTGTCGTAACACCTTTATAAATACTGGTCTTAAAATGATGGTGTAATATGAGAAATTATGAATTTAAAATTTGTTCTATATAAATTTATTAATAAACATATTTCATAAAGTATTTATAGATGCTAATTAAATTAATTACGTTTTCGGTGTATATGTAGATAGAAAGGTGCGATGATTGATGAAATGGTTTGGTTAATAATTATAGTTTATGGCACACTTTGGGATTTTTAGTTTGTATATGGAAAATGTTTTATATAACGATTATCTCAAAATTAAAATTTATTCGACCGTCTTGTGCACGCAACTCAACACCACTATGTACTGTAGTGTTTATTTAGTTTCCAGTTGGTTGCCTACCGCACCAAAATACTTTATCGTCAACAATCGAGCAAACTAAATCGAATTAGTATTACATATTTGATTTTAACATATGAAACAATGGAAATTAGATTTCTTGTAACAACTTTTCGAAAATGATGATCAAATTTCTAATTAGCATTTAAAAAAAAACTTTCTCTGTATGAGATAAAAATATAAAATACAAAGTAGCGCGCACAAAAGAAAACCAATTTATTTTCTTGTCTAACAAACCGTTTGGTCAAAAAATATACGCATAGTGATAAGAAGATAAAACCCATTTCCGTTTCCATAATATAATATCAAGATAAAATAATATAGAATTGCATAATTCATTGACTAAATTGTACACCTTTCGTATAGTATTAAATTAATTTCATGCTCTTCAAATAACATTACTATACTCAATTGACTAATACTTTGTAGCTCATCAACGAAACCGAAAATCATTATGCAATTTGATATAATTTTTTTTAATTTTAAACCTTCTTGCGTTGAAGGTTGTTTGTACTTAAAATATTTTACATTCTTACAAATCGGAAGTTGTCAAAAAATAAAACAATATTATGTATTCATAAATGCCACCTTATTAATTCTATTAGCGATATGTATAAATACAATAAGATTATTTGTGTGATTTATTACCATCGGAAGCTAGGAGCCAGTATAAATACAATACATTGCTTTTATACTTTCACCCAAAATACAAGATCTAATAGACCTTCAATAACATTACAAGTATCATTGAAGTGGTTTGAGTCAAATCAAATCTAATAAACGATTCTTTCGTATTTTTGCCCCACATCACACTTGATTTTTGTAGTATTGACCTTGTTGTGTATATTTGAATTTACATTTTCTGTATAAGAGGATTAAAGTGTACATGTACTGAATTATGTGGATGATAATATTGGGTCAAGATGAATTCGGTAAAAAATAATATCAAAAATTAATCATGTTTAAAAGTAATGTGCTTTATGTGTAAACATGCGATAAGATTAGGACATTCTGGAAACAAACAAACAATTCGCTAAGACTGTATAATTTATATTATTATCAGTATTTAGTATTTACACAATGAGTTATTATTTTATCAGCAATTTAAATTTTAAACTCACGCAAATTCTAAACAACATTTTTGGAATAAATTTAAATTAAAATTACTGTAAATGTGAATATTTTTGGCTTAATAAAATATGCTCTACAATTTTAACTAGTTGATCAACCCTGATATAAAGTGAGAGCTTATAATCGATAACTTTAAATTGACCATCATAATAACATTTTTTGAATATTTTGTATTCATTTCGTTAAGAAAAACTCATAATGTATTGAACCTTTAAATGAAAAATTTGTGAAGACATTTAAATACATAAAATAAAAATAAAATTAAAAAATTTCAAAAATTTCTAAAATTTATACAGTTTTCTACTATTCGGTTATAGTTAATATGTATATAATAATAAAAAATCTCGAAGTGAAATTTTTTTTTAAATTTTTTTATATTTTTTTTATATTAAAACGGTCGATGAAATGATAATATACATGCGACTGCGAGTCGAATATATGGGACAATTAAGCAATTTTTTAGTTTTCATTACATCCTGTTAATAATATTAATACATGACATATTATGGAATATACATATTTGCGATTTTACAAGCTATCATCATCATTAACAGAAAAAATATTACATTAACACCTTCGCGAAAGCATTTCTCAACGCACAAAAAATCAATGACAATAAAATTAACAATAACAATGGAATTTTGTCGAAATAAGTGTAACAAGTGGATAAATCATATGAATGGTATTTGGGTTATATTAGTACAGGTGAGATGACTTTCGCTTAAGCACACACATGTCCCCACCGAATTTCTCAATCCTATCCTTGTTACTAAATATGTATATAAAATATCGGTGTTACACATTCTGAAGAATTAACCGATAAAGATGCGAAAAAATAGCGTTCTGTGTATACTTATACACACAATAAAAGTAAGAAGCTTTCACTTTCACTCAGACAACTTTTTTTTTTTTTTTTTTTTTTTAACAATAAATATATATGTATACATGTACATATGTTTGTTATTTTTGTTTTTATACTTTGCAAAGATTCCGGTTTAAAAAAAGTGTTTTAATGTTAAGAAAATTTGTATTTTCATTGACTTATTTTTATTTTTAAGGAATATCTGAGTGTATTGGACTGTGTACATTTTTAATGTAAATACACCAGTTAGTATCACCTAAAAAAATTTATGATATCTGCAGGCGTACTTCTATTATATGCAAATTTGGTGCCAACCAATACACAAAATTAAATAAATGAATGAATATAAATTTAAAATCCGGAATTGATGAAAAATTAATTCGAGTCGTGATTATATATTTTTGGTTAAATTGAAATTAATTTAATGACATCAAGTCGTTACAATATGTATGTAATTTCACTTCACTAGGTTATCCTGTATATTTTGATGTTATCAATTGAGTTATGATATCAACCAAACTGAGGGGAAGCACATTAAAATTGCATTAATTAAAATAAACCAGAATAACGCGCTTTGCTGGATACATTTCAAATTTAAAATATTACTGTTTTTACAAGTATTTGGGATAGTCTTTTAATTATTCTCAGAATTTTATTGAAAGAACTAAATCCCCAAATATATAACTAAATTTTCTTTGTCATATAATATTGCTTCAGTTAAATTAAGTTCTTGGAATAATTTAATTAAAATAATAGCATTAAAATAGAAATGTATAGTTGCAGAATTTAGTGTAAACAATGCCACTCGTATTTTTTGTTTGTACATTTCACCGGTTTTATATGTACATGCATATATCGTGCATAGAATCTTAAAGGTTTCATAATTAATTTATGGCGTAGTTACAAAATATTTAATAACTACCTATTCGTATACATAGTTTATTTTAATTATGAAATGGAAATTTGTATGTTTGTGAAATAGTTTTTGTAGTTTTGTTTCGTAGACGAGTAGATGTAATGATGTATGTATGATTTAAATATTCAAATTAGAATAACTTCACTAAAAATTCGTGTAATCCTTATAATATCCATATAACGGTAATAATTTCGTACACGATGCATTTAGATTTCAATAAGACGAATGAATAAAATAGTATTTTTTATATTCTATTGAATAACTTTAAAAGCTTTTAGTTATTGTTTCAAAAATGAAAACAAAATTAAGATAAATTTCACCTAAAGAAATTAGATTATTATTATTCGTATTATAATTAAATATAAACAAATCTAAATAGTCTATCATCACTATTTCATTTTGTGTTGATGACTACCACCCACCCATAGTAAAAAAAACCAAAAGAATTTGGAACAATAAAATTATGTATGCGAATATTTTCAAACAAAACAATAATAAATGTACAAAAGATTTCGAATAAGAGGTGTCTCTCTGTTATGTAGCAAGTTCATTATCATGTTATTCCATCAAAGTCAATGTAAATTTTTTTATTGAACTAATTGGAAGTTGCAAATTTTGAAGCGATGTCAAATATGGGGAGGTAATATCTAATTTTCGTTCTAAAAAGATACATGACTAATACCGCCCGATAAAATAAATAAAAATTCAATTATTTTTTATTATTTTGTTATAAATGTACGTACTTCTTAAAATTGTATTAATTCGCCTTAAGCAATTTGGAAAGGTTTTTATATCAAACATAAAATTCTTTATGTGTAGTATTAAATCAGAGTGTCAGTTATGAAAAATTATAAAAGCCGAATTAATCATGAGTTCATTCCCCCCTTACATTACATATTTGTAAAAATTGTATGTATAACATTTGATTGCAAATTTGGTTGATGTCTTTACAAGGTATAAAAAGAAAACGAGGGTGAATTTAATTATAATCGATCGGCTAGCGATTGATCTGAAAAAAATGAACCACCTTATAATATATGCACAATAAATAAAATCAATGCAAATTATATAAAGTGAAAATATGAAATTTTGTATTTATTTGAAGAAAAATTATCAATTTTTTAGAAATCTTTATAGGTTACATAAAAGTTAAAATACCTTTGAGATGTTTACTTTAGATAGAAATAATTTTTTTAATTCGAATACATAATATCAAATTATAATGATGCCGAATTAGACTGATTCTTGAACTACTACATGACCTTGCATCTTTATAGGTACAGCGCAGCTTCATTTTTCTTATCAATATCATCATCATAGTCAAAAATCATATACAATTTTTGTAATATACTTAATAAATAAATATTATTTATTTGTTTTATAAAATAAAGAAAGTGACAAAAAAAATGTTATTTTTAAAGAAAATAAAATAAAAAGAAAAAAAATTGAGAAAGTCGCAATGGCACACAAGACTTTTTATTTTTAAATGTAGAATAACACACATATATTTATGAAAATCCAAAAAGAATTTTTAACCTACTTTCAATACATTTATAAATAATACAAAAGCTAAATAAAAAAATTTTATATATGTTTATATGTATACATACACAATATTATATATTTAAAATTATTTTTTATAGTTTTATTTATTTTATTTCTAGTTTTTTAGATTTTGGTCACACAAAATACAAAACAAAACACAAAAATATAGATAATTAATTAATTAATAAAAATTTATTCGATTTAATTGAGATTAAAAGAATAATTTCACTGAAAATTGTAAATATCTATTCAGCAAAAAAAAAATGGTGGATAATTATAACAGGTTGTTTAACGAATGTTGCTGAATGGAACCAAAAATTTAATTCAACAGAGAATTTTGCGTTTTACATAAATTTATTTCATCGGATCTGAATTTAATGCATAAATATAACTAATAAATTATACATAGAATATGTCTAATAATAAATCAAACAAACAATACGAGATTAATTTGTATTCTAAACATTATGCTGTATAATTATGAGACGCGGATATTAATGAACTCGGGATTAAAGCCTTGGTAAGTAGCGTGGCAAAATAAATGTTTGTACTGATTTGCCACAAATTTGTGGCTTAAGAGGCTGGTTTCAGTTTGTCGTAACGTTGTGACTTATGAGAAATTTGGTACATCCCCTAAAATAACTAGAAGAATGTATTAATAAGTTTATTCCTTTGGAGCAAATTAATGTTATATAAAAATGAACGTACATAAAATATTAACGTACGGAACATATTAAAAACGACAAAATTCTCATAAATCACAAGTTCACTTCATAACAAATAATATTGAGTCCACATAATAAAAATCACGCAAAAATAGTATTCCTTTCACTTTAAATAAAAATAAAATGTCTTCCACGGTATATTCAACAGGTTTCTTCGGTTTAAATATTGATTGTCAGCGTATTGGATTTTTACATGAACCATATTTCCCGGCTATTTTATTAGCGGGATATAAGTGAAAATGAAAATTTTTGTGCAATAAAGAATAAAAATATCCAAAACATTTAATAGTACGTACATATATTGCAAATAAAGAAAAAGTGAAAGGATTTTTTTCATTTCGTTTTTACATTTCAAAATATTAAACCGCGCTGAATAAACACAACCCTGACATTTTGTATTTTCATTTATATTATTGAAATAATTTTCACTAATTTTGATTAAATTTTTTTATAATTTTGTGTAATTTTGTGCACTGATGAAATAAAGAAATTATAAATTTATAAAATAAGATGTATACATGAATAAATAATATCTTTAAAACACTCGTTGAATTATTAGAAATTTTGATAAAAACTTTCATCACAAATTTTTTATTTTCTTACATATTTCTTTACGGAAAACTTTTTAAATTAAAATTCACTTAAAAATTAATTATATAATAATTATACACTTTTTATCATATTAATTCGATTGAATAAATAATGGAATCAATAGACAATAAATATTAGAATTATGTAACTCTCAGCAAGTGAAAAATCAAAGGATTTTTCTATTTTTGGTTGGATTATGTACCTGAACTTTTTGTTTATAATTCCTTAGTAAAATTCCATCCGATCCAAACACATTTTTTTGAATAAAACTTTGTGAATTATAATTTATCGTAAAAATATTCCTTTTTTGTTGTTGATTAAAATTTTTATTTAAAAACTGACACAATTTTTCATGCACACGGGAACAAACCCGATTAGAACTTATACACGCCATAGTCAAAATTAATATGATTTATTTTGTCCATAATAAAAAAAATATTTGCCGTAATTTCTTTTTTTGATTTCTTCGGATTGGGGTACCCCCCGAAATGACCGTAACCACTACTTAAAATTTTGGAGAGGTGGTAAAGAAAAATTTCTTATTGATAATCAAAAGATCCATTATGAATCTTTTTGATTTTAACTAAACAGCGGTGAGCGACATGAGAAACAGCTGATTACACTGTTATGATATATGCCAAGATATATTTGACAACTATTCGATACCGAAAATGTGTACTAAAAAATTTGTTTTAAATTCTAATTGGAAATCAAGTTGGCTACCAACTTTCGACAATTCAACCTAAATAATATATGTACGTCTGTTATTTGATCAACATTTTAGATAATAATTTAGTAATTTAGCAATTGTTATTCTAGCATTCAGACATTACCTAATCAATTTTTTGATAAATAAGATTATACTTACAAGGGAAGCGGAAGGTAAACTAGATAGAATATAGAATTATGGTAGAAGTTAAAATTTTCGTGTATAAGGATTTCAACTAATGAAAACATTTCATTTAACAATAGGCTCTGAATGAGCATCTTAAAGCCAATCATTATCAAGCAAACTCAATCATCATAAACTATCAATGCCGCCAATTTCATTCACTCTAATTAATCGTAATGTTGGAGACTCTCGCTTGATAGATGCCTAATATTGCAAATTCAAGCTCAAAATGGTCTTTGCATTCAAATTCAGAGGTATAATTAATTTTTCTAATAATTTAAATTTAATATGTAGCTCCCTTCCACCTTAACCCGTACTAAATAATGAAGCAACGACGGGTTTGCACGCCAACGTACATGTAGAATCTAGATGTTGCGCAATTCCTTAAGCTCAAGAACGTCATTTAGGTATAATGATTAAAACAAAAAAATGTCTAGACATTAAATCACGTAGTTTATCGTATTGTAGAATTTTAAGCCAGTTAGATCGTTGCCATAAATATTATATTTTCTATGAAGGCCGCTGGTCAAATAAAAATTACATTTCCTCAAACAGAAAGATAAAAAAGCTAATTGTATGATTACTGGAGACATCATTGTCTTCGTTGCAAATAACTTATAATACTATAAGTGAGATTACTGCAGATTTCCACAGTAAACTCGCGTGACATGTTATTGACAGAAATTATTAAACCTTAATTTTCCAGATGGCGCGCCAAACGTTTTTCAAGCGCGCGAAACGTTTTTTAAAAGAATTTTTACGTTACCTTTTATTTCCAAGTTATTTCAGCCAGGTATTGTCAATTTGGTTTATTTAATTTTTATTTTAATTATTTTAGGTTTATTTACATTATTTTTCAAAATTTCGTTAAAAAAATGGTATTATAACGTTTATTTGCCAGTGGTGCCGTCTAGAAAATAAAGGTAAACTACGATAAATTGCCATATAATACGCAAATCTGCAGCAATTACGCTTAATCTTCATTTACATGGTTGTTTTCGTCGTTGTTTTCAAGTGTTGTTTTCGACTTATCGTGGACAACAACAAAAACTTAACTGACCGCTCTTCGGTTTTAGCATCCATATTGTATATAATAGTATGACTAGTCTTTGCACAGTTGACTGCAATTTCTTGCTCAATTAATTCTAAATCGTCTTCAAAAGACTCATTTAGGAATTCAATTTCGGAATAATTTATGGAACTCATATTAGTATTTTTAATTGATTTAGCGGAACGTTATAATAATGCACCTCTACACAATTGAAAAATTATTATATTTGTACCACTGACAGGTCGCATTTGTAAACAAAAAAAATATCGATGTATCGATAAGTTACATTTAGTTATTACATAAAACTACAAAAAACAATTAAATATATATATTTAAATACATTTTTATTATTAAATATATCAATTTAAATTCATAATTGTAATAAATATAAAAAAAATTAAAAATATTATAGTATATATAAGTTAATTGAGCTTAGCTCTATTAGTACATTCATACATAGTTCATTTTGGAACAGATTTTATTTTTAAAGGCGCAATCAAACGACTAATTACACTGTTAAACAACAGAAAATGTACTAGTAATACAAATTCAGATTTCGATAGTGGACCTCATGTCAAAAATTAAAGTAAATTGATATGTAGTCTGTAGTTGTTTTTGGAATTCGTTGAGTTTCTAAATATTTACGCTATTTAAGCAATATCGTATAACTATCTAAATTAAAAAATCATGTCACAATTAATATACCGTTTAAACAGTGCTCTACGACAATTAGAAAATACAATTGCATTTATTTTTCGGCAACGATTTCCGCCAGGTACAAATTCTAATTATCT
Source organism: Tipula unca (assembly GCA_951394425.1). Classification (NCBI taxonomy): domain Eukaryota; kingdom Metazoa; phylum Arthropoda; class Insecta; order Diptera; family Tipulidae; genus Tipula; species Tipula unca. The sequence goes on from OX596382.1 coordinate 857,847, forward strand.
AAACTTTTGAATTGTTAACCTAACATTTTGTTTGTATGGGAAAATTTAGAGAATTTTGGAATCATGGAGATTTCAGCGATTCAGGAGCGGGACTATAAAAGGAATGACCGATTTTCATTAGAAAATTTAATTGGTAATGGAATTTTATGGGCCGTACCGAGAAATCGTCGTACTATTGAAAAGCGATGGAAAAGGAAATACGGATCGCCTGATTTTGTTATGAAATTGTTAGTACCTAAACCTAATATTCGAGTATGCTATAGTTGTGGTCACAATCACGAAGCGGGTGTAATTTGTCGTAAGTATATTGAATGTTCATAGATATTTCGATATTTTAAGATTTATGCATTTTTAGCCCACTGTTACAAAAAAGTTATTGATGAAACCAAAATTATTCAAGAGAAAATTGAAAAAGAGCTCGGCTTGAATCCCATCGAAGAAGATGTAATAGTTCTATACGAAGGTGAACGTAACGAGCACCCTTCTGAATATTGGAAGGGTAAGCGAATTGTTGAAATTGAAAAACCTCGTCCAGTATGGTTCAGCAAAAATTTAATCCAAAAAACCACTCAACCTCCGGCCAATACAAAGGAGATCAAACCAAACGAATTAGGATAGAGATATATAGTTCGTATATATTTAGCATTTTATAATAATACAATTTATTAATAAACAGTAAAGGTAAATAGGAATAGATACTATTTGTTTATAGTTCAATAAAAAAATACACTTTGTTGTTCGTTGTGGTTGGTGAGGCCGCTCTTGACGACGACGGCGTTTCGAATGACTGAATATTTGATTCGTTTGATGGATTCCTCGATTGTCAAAAGTTTCCAACTGAATGTGATATAATTTCAAAATTATGATCAATACTGTTGTAATCATTTTGCTCACTATCATCTATGAAATGGGATTCGACATGCTCTTGAAATTCGGGAAATTGTGTTTGTTTTGTAAATATTTTACCGCACATTGGACACATCTTATCAATATTTTCGGCGTTCTGTTTAAATAAATCAAGCTGCTCCTCCAGATTGGTTCGAATTTGTTGAGGCTTTTCGGTAACAATAGATATAGGTTCGGTTTCAAGACATTTATCAACTTTAAGAATTTGTGTTTCATTCTTGAGAGTTTTCATCAATTTCTCATTTTGTTGTTGCTGCTGTAGAAATTTTCGATTGTCTAAGTCCTTGTGCTTTTGAAGGTTACCTAACAACACCTTTAAATCATTCTGTTGCCATAACATTTCCTTTTTATAGTCATGAAGCGATTCTGTTATCCTTTTTATATTCTGAATGGTATCATCGTCGATTTCCTGGTCTTGTAGGTATCCAAAGCCAAGTGTATTATTAAATTCATCATTATTTCGTGATATTTTCATATGATCAACGAAGTCCTCGTCATGTGTATCATCATACTCGGTCGAGTTAATCTTTAATCGCAGTGCTGGATTCGGCGAATTTTGAGTGAAAGTTTTTGACCGAATTAAACAATTATTACTACTGCTATTACTCGATATACCTGTATTATCCTTTAGTTTACCTAAATTATGGTTATCTTTTGTTAATTTCGACAATCTTGACCACAATTGACGATTTTCTGTTGCAATCATTGCGATATGTTCGGTCAGTTGAACTTTCTGTCTCGTAAGTTCAGCTACCTTGTCTCTTAGCATTTCCAACTCATTTAATCCGTATTTATCGCTTAAATCACCACCACGGATATTGTTATCGGGCTTATCAATTCCCGATATCATTCGTAATCGCAAATTTTCATCTTCGACTGATGTTAATCGATGCTGTAGATTTTGACATCGTTCCTTCATTGTCTGTAATGCCACTTGCAATGCATAATGCGATGCGAGATGTTCTTTATTTTCACTCGTTGTCATATTGATTTGGTATTGTACTATTTTATTGCGATTATTTATAAATAAAAAATTTGGAAATATTGAAATATTCACTTCGGAAATGACATTTTCTTATGTGTCAAACTAGAATGAAGATTTTCTTCTTTTTTATTTTATTTTATCGTGTAAACACAAGTAGGGGTAGCTACATTAATAAACAAAATATAGATGGCATTGTAAGTTAATAAAAATTAAATGATGTTATATGTAATAATAGTTAAAAAGTAAAAAGTTAACTTTTGCTATTTTTATTCATTTAAATCTACAATAAACAATTACTTTTACTACTTAAGAAAAATAATGTTCTTTTTGTGGACGTTTTTGAATAAATCCATTATTAAATTCTACAGCGGACATTATTTTCTTTCCTTCCATTTGGAGTTCTAAAACTTTAATGATTGTTAAATTGGCGCACTCGATCAACAGACATTTTGATCGTTTTGAATACTCCACCAAGCCCGGCCTCGATAGAGATTGCATTTTTTGACTAAATTTAACTAATTTTGGATCTTGCACAGGCTCCACATTAACGATTTTAATCGGTTGACCATGCCACACCGCTTGCAAATGTTTGTATCCATAAAGAGCGCGGTATAAATTATAGACTTGAGAGGCGGTCATATTAGACCAACTAATAATTGGTAGATTTTTATCCACTTTTGGGGCATATGATGCTTCACTGTTGTGCTGGCTTCGTGCTTTTTGATAGTAGCATTCTAAACGACGTACGCTTTTCAATAGCGCCAATGCTCCTAAATTTGCTAATTTTAAATGAACCTCTGGTAATTTGTCATGCTTTCCAAGTTCCATCTCTTCCTGGTACAGTATCTCGCCGACATCAAAATGAAACGGATGAATTTTCATTATTGTAACTCCAGTTGATTTTTCACCATTCATAATAGAGTAGATTATCGGTGCCGCACCTCGCCATCGTGGTAATACACTCGCGTGTACATTGATCATTCCTCTAAAATGAATTTATTAAGAAATTTATAACTCTTTCTTAAATATTAAACAATGTTCATCTATAATTACCTACAATGGAAAAGAATCGATAATCTCTTTTGGTATTAAGTATCCAAATGAAACGACAACACCTAAATCATAATCATGTTTAACTATTTCTAATGGGTACTTGAACAGTTTGATCTTATCGGGTACGGCCTCGGCATACAGTTTTACTGGATTTGTATGACTTTTAAACAATGTGACAACATCTAATTTTTTCACTACACCATTATTTTTCCTGTAATATAAAAATATAATTAATTAATTTGGTTGCATGTAATATTTTTAAATAAATAAAACTTACAATTCTTGATGTAAAATCTTGAGACTAGGCACCGAAAAGTTATCGGTTCCAAAAAATAATATTTTCTTATATTTTGTTGCACTATTAGAATACGATCGGCGTAGAAATGAATTGATTGATAAATTATTTAATTTAATTCGAATGTTTTTGTTAGAATTTAGAAATAAAAACATTTTTTATGAACAGAATGCCTATGTACGGTGACATAACCTAAAAAATCACTTTTGTCATTTTGACATATTTACGGAAAGTGAAGGATTTATAATTTGCACTTTGCAGTGCAGTTAGTAGCTTAGCAGTACAAACGCAATATATTATGGTTTGACCTAAGCAAACGCATGCAACGGGCGTTCGCGTTCAAATAAAAATGTCATATAAAAGTAAAATTTATGAAACTAATGATACTGGAGCACGATATGATATGATATGATTTTATAATATTATTCTTTATTAATTGGTTTCACTTCGATTAGTATAAATAGAAATCAGGAGATCATGAAAATCGATGGGTAACTGATAAAGATTTTTCGGTACAAATGATTTTATCATTAGGATTTTATCGTTAGGTTACATAACATTAGTTCCGCTGTTTCATCATCCTCTCATTAAAGGTAGTAAATATTGTATATTCAGATAAGCCCAGTTCGTAGAACTGTTTTCTCCAAGAGCAATAACCGGTAAGTCTCTTTTGCTAGGTACTAACTATGCAATCTCATTTCATTCGATACCGTGAATATTCTGTTCAAGGGAGTCTTGCCAGTTGCAGAATTGCTTGGAGACAATCTCAAAATGGTATAGACTGAAAAAATCCTTCTTCTGAAGCTTTCGCTTATACTGATTTCAATAACGTGAACTTCGGTTTGGAATATTATAAATAATAATCCTTAGGAAGACAATGATATTTTTTCTTGGATCTTCGATTCTTCTTGTATTATTAATTTCAAATTCGTTTCAAGATCGAATGATAAAGGATCGATTGGTAGTGTCAGTGCTCGACAAGACATGTCGAGATAAGTTTCTTCGGGAGCCAGGTTTGGAGTTGGGCGAGATGGTACAGTTTTGCAAAATCGTAGAAGAAGGAAGAAATTATAGAAAATTGTTGGATTGTATAAAGAATAAAGAGGAGGCATCAGTAAATACAGTGGTGAAATCAAAAATCAATAATGAAACGAATTATAAACCAACATATAATTCTGTTCAGTGCGGAAGATGTGGGAATAAACACCACAAAAGAAAATGTCCAGCATATGGAAAAATCTGTGCAGCATGCAAGGGTAAAAATCACTTTGCGAAACATTGTAAATTTAATGTACAGATGTCACATCAACAACAGATGCCACAAAAGCGTCATGTTATACGGGGTTTGGAAGCAGAAGAACGAGAACCGGATACAGAAGTTTACAATGTTGTGACAATTCAAATGATGGAGAATGTAATGTCAACTGCAAATAATACACTTCTTCAGTTACAGGTTCGCTTCTTTGAATCATAATTTGCAATCTGGTATATAATAGCCGTGTTTCTTGACGTATGATCTGATCCGGATCAGATCATATCTGCTTCCCTTTCATTTGTATAGCCGCGTTTCATGAAATCAACACAAAAATTATACTATTTTTTTTTTTGTATAAAAATATTGAACCAAAATGCTACTAGGATCAAAATAATAACCTATAAACAAAAAATAATACAATCTTTGTGTTGATTTCATGAAACGCGGCTATACAAATGAAAGGGAATCAGATATGATCTGATCCGGATCAGATCATACGTCAAGAAACACGGCTATTACATGATTGTTCATAGGTCTAAGCTACTTCTGTGATTATCCCAACTTTCATCATATCTTGGAAAACTTGGCAATATTTTGAGGTGACTTGTTAAACCCCTCTCTGACTTGTAATTTATGTTCATTTATGCAGCTTAGTGCTGCCTGTGTCATAAATTAAACCCGCAAAAAGATTATGTATGTAAAGCATCATCACTTTCAGTGGTACAGTAGGGCTGGTTCACCATAATGCGTTCTTTTTGGTTATTAAAAGATATTTGACGTAAAGCGGCTTCTTCAAGTTTAGGCCACCATTTTAAGGATGAGTAAATGTAGATAACTCAGTGAAACTCATGGAACACAGCAAAACTCATGGCACGTTTCGATTGTGAAGGTCTGATAAACGAACATCAAAAGAAACGATATCAGGATATAGTCAGTGGCAACATTGAGGAAGGTAATTACCAATCTGGCTGTGTGAACTCTGTCTGGGAGGTACTGAAAACTTCGGTTGTCGATTGATTATTTTAGATATAGTGAAAGTCAGACTCAAGATTGATTGGTTTGATGACGAGTGTCGTCTTGCGTCGAGCAACAAAATATAGCCCCTAGTGAAGTGCAACAACGTTTAACAATCGCAAGGAAAAACAAGGCTACTCTTGCTAGAAGGGGAGCTAAACGGAAGAAGCGAGAATGGTGGAAGGCCGAGGTTCTGCAAGTACAACAACTCTGCAATGAGCGCAGTTCGCGTAATTTCTACACCATACTTTCAGGCCTTTCAGGATTGCACCATACTTTCAGGGATACGTCAACCGACGTGAGAACAGACTATCGAAAATTTTTGCAGTTAGCTTGGGTGATCGGCAGGGAGATGCTCTGTCTCCGATACTCTTTAATCTCATGTTGGAGTACATCTTTCGTAAAACTGAATCACCTCAGCGCAACATCTTATGAGTGAAGGAAATACTTGATCCGCTTGTGGTGTTTTCAGATTCTATTGGACTCCAGATAAATTAGTCCAAAACAGTAACATGATCTCTGGTTATAGGGACAATAGCACACCAGATTTTAGTAGTGGCCACTACACGTTTGAGGGTGTGAGGAGGTTAAAATAGTTGGGCTCTCTTATCATAACTCACGATAGCAGTGTGTGTGATGATATTAAAGTGCGACTGGCATCCTGCAACAAAACAGGCCTATAAAGGCAATTACTATTGTGGCTATCCGCTATACATATTAAAAAAAAGAATAATCGAAAATTCTAGTTGTGGTAGATCAAACTATTGTATGATTCCTTAAGCACCAAAATAAATAACAGCTTTTTATTGAGCTGGTTTACATTTAAAATTACCTATATTATTTTCATGACGTCATTTTTATTAAGTAAAACCATTTTTTAAACATGTACATATTTCCTTTTTTTATTACAAATCGAAATTTTACAGATAAAATTATTTTTGTTGTATAATTTATGTGTTTTTTAAAGTTTAATTTTGAACCATTTATTATTAACAAAGCCGTGGATTCTTAAATTTATATACATAAATATTTTTCGAAACTAAAGTTTCATATATATTTTCTTAATTACAATATTTACAATTAAATATTTATTTTTATCTAATAAACTGTCTTATCCATAATTTCATAGCGAAACGCTTAAGAGGTGGTGGTGTAAATTAATAAAAATATTTTAATGATTTTTGGAGATCAATGATCATAAAGCGAATCATGGAAGACGCAAACTCTAAGCTAAACATTTTATTGCAATAATAGGTTCAATAACGAGCTGCATTCACTATGAAATTATATGTGTATTAAATCTAATTAATAAAACAATTAAGTCATAGAAGTTATGGTTAAGTTTAAGTTTTCTGCTATGTATGTAATATAGAGAACATTTTTAGTCAATACATTTTATTTATTATGCTGTTGGAAATGTTTGCCTGGAAATTAAAAATATTTAAAATAACAAAATTACGTAGTATAATTCATAAAAAAAATTATCACACGATTTTCAATAAAAAAGATGTATTCAAATATTTATATTAATTTAAATTTTACAATTCCAATTATTTGATATGAAATTCAATGATATACATTTGTAAAAGAACATCAAATCTTAATATGTATACGCAAAAAAAATGAAATAGCGGTTATTTCAATTCAATATACATATATTCTTCAATCTTGAATGATTAAATGCAAAATTGTGTTATACATATAGCAAAATATGATTGTAAATATTACAATTTACTTTGTAACATGCCAACTACAAATGGTGATGATTTTCTAAAAAAACAAAATAAAATACAAATGAGATTTTAATTAGTAAAATATTGCTAAATGAAATTTTAAAATAATAATAAAACAAATGATAATAATTAAACGGAAAATTAAATGCAAACTAAATTCAATATAAGATTTGATGTTCTTATGTGTCTGAATGACTTGGTGAATTCGTAAGTTAGGAGAAATTGCATACAGATAGAGAGCACTTCACAAAAGACCAACTTATCGTATCAACTCAATTAATTAATAAACAAGTGTTTAGTAAATTTAAAAATATAAACTTTATTTTTTTAAAGTTTTTAATTTATGTATGTAATGGTGGATTGTCTGTTCACCAAGTATAATAATATTTTCCTTTATTATTTGTCACAATATGTTATTTATAAAAAAATAATTAAACACCAAATACAATTGATGAATATGCATTAATTAATTAAATTAACGAATTTGTAGATTTCAAATTTTGATGATAGTTTTTATCTATACATTATGTTTTGATAGTATTTTATAGTTTTAGTTTTTCTAATTCAGGCCTAAAATAAAAATAAAAAAACAAAAAAAAAACAAATTAAAAACAAAACAAAATTTTTATTGATTAACCAAATTATAAATTAATTAAGAAACTTACCAAAATTATTTAGAGGGTAAATATTATTCATGCCATATTTTATAACGTTAATACATTTTAGTGATTTTATGGGATTATGGAATAATTGGGCAAAATATACCAACATTTTAAACCACCGAGTTGCATTAACATCTACATATTTGCTTAAAAATAATAATATAATGTAAAAAGCTAAAAAAACATTTTATACAACATTCACCACAACTTCCCAATTTTTCATTAAATTTTCATTCGTCAACAACCAAAATTTTGCATGCTTTTGAAACTGTTAAATATATGTACATATAGAAAATAGAGAGAGTGATTCTAATACGGAAGTGTATTTTGAGTTTGGAAACTAGAAAAACAAAAATATTTTAAAATAAAGTAACATATAATAATTGTTTTATTAAAATAGGATATTTATTGTACATAATTAAATTATTATAGTGTTAGCTAAAATATATATATTACATATTTATAAAGGTTTGGAAGCCACTAATCAATAAATAAAACTACTCAATGCTACAATAAAATTATTGTGTATATGTACTATATGTAAATCTGTAAATATTTTCTTGATTAATTTGATTTAGGCATGATATCAAATGCAGTAGATTTATATACTGTAAATTCAATTATTTAAAGATTCATTGCAAACAATTTTTTTTGGGAAGAGAGAACAAATGAAGGTGATACGCGCATTAAACATGACAAAGAAATTATTTAGAGGTTATTACCTGCTCACTTCTAATCTGGCCTTCAAATGTAATTTATAGTTTTGCGGCATAACTTCCAATCGAAGGTTGATTTCTATGGTGGAAAAATCGATACTCAGTACAATATTGAATTTTCCTTATTTTATAAAACCAATCCCACCACTTTTAGCCATTAAAGCTACTGCATTTGTTATTAGCCAGCATCAACATTAAACATTAAAAACGAAAATCAAAATGCAATAATCTTTTAAAAAACGTCCCAACAAAAATTATATATATGTATATATCAAAAATTATATATTATTAAACAAATAATTGCAAAAATGAGTAGTATATTGTGAGTGTTGGATATAGTTGCTAGATCATTTAACAAAGTGGTATACAAATTATGAAACATTAATTAATTAAAATTACTTTTTAATTGGTTTTAACAATGCGAGATGACATTTAAATTTAAATTTCATCAGATTTGTGAACTTATGGTGTGTTTGTACGTAAAGAAAAACAATGTATAGGCGAAAAATAAATGATTACATAATTTTGAATTTTCTAATTTACATAAAGCCAATTTATATAATTTACAATATTTTAATTTTTTGTATAAATTTTCAAAGTACATATGTAGATATCATGTTTTGGTATCATGATCAATTAGCTCGCTTTGAAAATTTGTAACAAAAAACTAAAATTATAGACAACAAAAACCAATTTCACATATTTGATACATTAAATAATAATTTAAATAAATAAAATATTTAATGTCCTAATATATAAAAAATTTTTGTATATTTAATTGGATTGACTTACAAATGCTCTGGATGATTACGTATGCTCTCGATAAGATCGTTTGGCTTCAATTGTCCTGTACATATTTTATGAATAGCTGTAAATAATGGAAATCTGTCGAAAACAAAAATACAAAGAAAAATTAAATTAGTTTCTAAATTAGCCAGATTTAAAATTAGCCTACTTGGCTTCCATATTTTTATTCTTTAACATAAAGTTAACTTCCTCAGCTGTAATTGGTCCCTGCAATTTTTGTCCATTCAACATTTCTGTTTCTAGCTCTTTGATAGTTTTGCCTGTTTTAACGAATGCCTCGCAGCATCGACGATTACGGCCGCCATAACATGTTGTTATTAAATCGGCTACACCGCAACTTTCGAAGAAGGTGGATAATTTGCTACCGGGATAGAATACATCAACGAATTTAATCATTTCCATAAGACCTAATCGAATAACAGCTGCTTTTGTATTGTCACCAAGTGCAAGACCATCAACAAATCCAGCACCACAAGCAACAATGTTCTATAAATAATTAACGTAAATAATTATAATGTAGAGTATTATATATCCGATCGGTTAATTTACCTTGAGTGCACCACAAACTTCAACCGCATCAACATCATCGACCACAACAACACGGAAATAATGAGCCTGCATTAAATCTCGTAGTATTGGTGCCAATTTCATATCCTTACATCCAATGGTTGTTTCACAAAAATTCTCATCGGCTACTTCATTCGCTAAATTCGCACCCATTAGCACAGAGCATGGAATTTTCAAGTGTCTTGTAATAATATGCGAAATTAATTCAATACCACCACCTTCGGCAACATCAAAACCTTTAATTAATGATAGAGCTACGGCAGTTGGTTTAATTTTGCCTAACAAAGCGGCGCCTAAATTTTTGATAAATTGATGTGGTACTACAAAAATTAAAATATCTGCATCTCGACCGGCATCAACTACGTCAGGTACGGCAACCTATAGACGTGGAAAATAAAAATATATTTTTGACTGTAGGAGAAAATGTAGGAGACAACGTTTCAGCATATTTAAACATTTCTATAAACTAGTGGTCTCTGTACCACGATTAAATCGGTTTATCACTTACGCTCTATACAAAAGAATGCCAAACATCAAGAATTCATGAACAACGAAAAACATGAGTAGAAAATTCGGTAAAACTTTACACAAACTTTAAATTTATTTATTTAAGTATGTATGTAAATTTGAATATATTTTTTGAATATGAATAATCTTAAAATTAATATATATTATTAAAATATGAAATTAAACTCCGCTTTGTTTATAATAATACTTCAAATTTATTTTAGAAAGATTGGACTTAAAATATAATTTGAGTATAGTTAAGTAACTCAATTTTAGTTCAATGCCATTAGAAATGCCAAATTCAAATACACATACAGACTTGTTCTTGAATAATATTAAAAACCCTAATTTAAGTAGAATATGACTATACGATTCCATAAAAATTATATAAAGAATCGAATTTATTAGTTTTTCAATTAACAGGTTCGAATGATTTATAAAATCAAAATTAACTCTAATTAGATGCAGAAGAAAATTGTTTAAATAAAATCAGAACTCGAAAGTTTAAAAAATTTGTTTTTTAAGAGAATATGAGTAGAATTAGAGAACTTTATTGCTGTTTAAATTTCAAATTCATTTCCGAATTATATACAAATGAGATTAATTTATATTTTGAATTTGATTCAGGCTGTCTTAAGAATCGAAATTCTTCGAAAGGCATTCGAAACACGATTTCAATAGAATAATAAAGCGAAAAGGATTCAAATATAATCAAAATAGTTTAGACTTGAAATATTCAATGAAAAATATATACATTTAAATCAAATATACAACTACTAATCGAAGAATAGGTAATTTGTCGCCGAATTTTATGTAACTCTCTTATGTAAGTGAGTGAGTATAGTAACTTTACCTCATCACTTCATTCTTATAGCGACTTTTGTGTTTGTTTGTAAATAATAGAAATTCGTATATAGATTAGTACATCTATGTTAAACTCGGTGAAAATAATAATAACGAGTTATCTTATCGAAATGCGAAAATTGATTGCTGTATTATATGTTTTGCGTGTATATAAATTATAAATTCAAAGTCCAAAAATATCAAGCAAACAAAAATTCAACAGAAATTCTGTACATACTGATAAGTGGGTGTGTATTTTCTGCAGTTTGCTACTGAGTATTTTACATTGTATCAAGGCCGTATATTTCACTAAACTAGAATTTATTTTGCAAAAAAAGTAAGTTCTCTTTCTATTCGTGAATATAATAAACTTCAATTTCAGTGCTGTATACAATAAAATGTTAAGTAATGTTATTACAAATCATCACCCTTTGACCGTTTATTTTATTGACATCGCCGTCGTAAAACTTTGAAATGATATATTGATTTTTATTTTCATGCAATTTAAAGTGGTGCAATAGTTACTGCTTCATTATTTTTGTTTTTAGCATTAAAGAACTATTTTTCAATGCTATTTGAACCACAGTTTCATCATCAGTAAAACTTAATAAGAAATTTAACTTTGGTTAAATAACAATGAATTAGATTTTCCCTAAATCATTTCATTTTGTTTTGGTTTATTTGAATTGCATATCGATTTTCTTTTGATTTTCATTGTGAGTAAAGTGCAAGTAGTATAAGTATTTACTGTATATTGTATAATCAAGTATTACAATTCTACTTTTCCAAAATTGATTAATGCGGAAATATTCAAGGCTGTTTATAAAAAGAGCTTAATAAGAAATAACAAAAACCTTAGTGACCTTTAATTACGTTATACTATAGAGATAGATGTTTATATTACAAATTTGTATTAAACAATTGATAAATTGTTTATAGGTTTAAAATAAATTTATACATGATACTTACAACATTCGGTGGTAACTTGTGGCCTGGTAAATATTTAACATTTTCATGAGTTTCATTTATGATTTCGGTCAATTTTTTTCCATTGATCATTTCCTCGTAAACATACATTGTAACACGATCATCAAAAATTGGTAAATTTTTTGCATTGTGACCGACAATTTTAGCAATTGCTGAACCCCTGTAAATAAAAAATGTTCAATACTATATGGGTTTTATATGAAATTTATAAAATGTTGGCACTATGCCCATTTTTCAAAATATGCAACTACTTTTCTATACATTTGTAAATATTTCGATGAAACTAGTTCAATGTCTTAACGATTTGGTCAAGATTATAACATTTTAATAAGTTTTCTTACGATTATGGCGCTGTGTCTTAAAAATTAATTTAAACCCAATAAAAGAACAATCATCAAATCATTATCAAGGTATATAAACAGAAAGAATGATTATGCATTTATTAATTTATATTTTATAGTTTATTTTGAGATTAGTTGGCATTATAGAGCTGCTTTATATAATATACAGTGTGCCTTCCTAGCTATTTAAGACCAGTGGCTGAGTCGATGGAGTTTTCTCTATAAATACATTTTTACAATAAAAGCGTAGAAAAATAATAACATATTTATCTTGATGATACAACAAGTAGCCGATTAAAATATTTTTAGAAAAATAAATTTGAAGAAAATAACGAGTTTCATAATTAAAAGTACGTTATTTATTTGCGCGACCATTTTCTTAAAATCTTTTTTTGACGATAATTCTACGAAGATTATGGAGATCTCACAATTTAGCTAGAATATTGTTTTATCCGCTTATCAACAAAACATTATTTCGATTTTGTCTGTTTGGTGAATGAGAAACATATGCTAAACATATGTTAAAATTGCAACTGATTATACAAAAGATAACAAGAGCAAACATAAAACTCTACTAAATTTATAATAGTAAATCTTTAAATAACTATGGATGTAGGTTATTGGCAAAGGTTGCCTGAATAAATTGGCAAGAAGATTCTATATATGCTTTACGATCATATCACGTCAAAAACACTTAAAATTAAGATTCTTTACAATTAAGAAGAAACTGAAGGGCAGTTTAAATTTAAAATGCATTTTGAAATAGTATTGCATACCATTTCAAATTTTAAAAGATTATTTGAATAATCAGTAATCTAATTATTAAATTAATTTATATTATATAACGCAATCATGTATACAACGTGGATAACCAACTTTGTGGACTATATTGATTGATCCTGTGGAACTTTTTTAACCGATTTGCATTTAAATTCTTTAAACAAAAAAGACTAAGACATTAGCAAACGAGATCTTTTATATTATGTACGGACTACATAAGAAGATCGACGTGGACAAAGTATTTATGTAGGTAAAATAATTTTCGAGGTTAACCACAAGACAACACACAAGTTCAATTGGAATTTATGTTCCACACACACTCAGTTGAGAATCTAATTATCACTCAGATTATATAAGAGTTTTTCACTTATCAACAATAAAAATAACAATAATAGAAGAAATTTTAAATTGATGAGGAAGAAAATATGTGCAAATATAAAAATTGTATTATCGCAAAATACGCGAAATCATATTTAATAAAATTTCACACAAACATTATACAGTAAATTAATTTTCCTCATAAAAATTCTATTTTCCAAATAAATTACATAGCAGGGAATATTTTAAACCTACCAATTTCCTGAGCCGACAATACAAACTTTAATTTTTTCACTTGCCATTATTAACTCGGATATAAAAAGATTTTACTGTTTATAAACTAAAAATATATGTTTCGGAATAGAAAACTATTTATTTATGTTTAAAATAATTTTTCAAACGACAAGATTGACGAATAAAATTAAACTACAACCCAACACAGTCGATTGCTGTATTTTATTTTGACTGATAAAATAAAATAAAAATAAAACAAAAAGAAATTTATATCAAAATGCGAACAGTTCTAATGGGTTTGGTTGTATGATTGTTTGATAGGGATTGAATGGGTTTTTTCTGTGATCTGAGATATGAAAATAACAAGGCTGAGTTGAAATTTATAGCGTAGACCAACTAACTTATAATACAAATTAGTATTATAATTTATGTATATAAATAATACTTTTGTAGTTTTTATTTTTGGTTTTTTATTTTATTTTTCTTCCTTTTTGTGATAATTTAAATTATCACAAAAATGGAGAAAAATAAAATAAAACCTACAAAAGTATTATTTATATACATAAATTAAACAGTGATAAAAGATTAAAAGCACACAAAATAATAAAAATGGATATCCATAACTCAAATAGTATTATAAGTTATTTGGCGTAGACAGACACAAACTCGATAATCGTGACTTCAAGATTATCTTATTATTTTTCTTGTCTGTTAAATCACGATTTTCGAAAAATAGGATTATCGAGTTTTAATAACACGATTTTTAAGGGGCGGAAAATGCTGATCACATTTAATATATGAATATTTGTTTACCTCATTAGCCTAATAAATATGTAATTCAACAAAATTCTTCTATTATTCTGTTTCATTTTATTTTATAAGAAATATAATGCGGGCTATATCATTCGAATTCATTTTCTATAAAAATGTTTTTCATATCTTTTTCATAAAAATCCACATTGATTCCGACATATAACTAAGTAGTAAGTAGTGGTTAATTTCTGTTGAAATTTCTTTTAAAATTCAATAAACACGAAGTTAGACAGAATTTCAAAATCGTGTTTGTGCCTGTCAACGTTATTTTACGATCGCGATTATTATCGTTTATTTCTTCAAAATTTTTTAACAAAAGTTTTATTTAGGTTCTGACCAAAACATTTGTGTTGGCGCCATTTTATTTTTGACTATTATTATTATTAAAATTGGTTGGAACCCACCAATGTAAATGCCACCCACTTAGCTTATTGAATCTGAGAAAGGTGTATGTATCAAACAAATGTATGTATTCTAATGCCATAATATCTCAAACTTAGCAAACGAGTTACAGTTAAATAGATTAATTTCATTCAATCCATTCCCAAACTTGAGAGCTACCTAGCTGAAATATGAGCAACTTGTTGGACAAACTATTTTAATTTAATGATATCATTTATATTGAATTGAGTGTTTGAAACTGATCGAAATATACATTATATATACTACATATATTATTCCTACTCTTACAATTAAAAAAAACTACTTCATTCTAACTAGCTTGAGAATGGGCATGATATTAACATAAAAATAAATGTGTATATGCTAGTGGTTCCTCAAAAAATATACCTTGAGTAAAACATATACCCCGGTATAAACCCGGTATTATCCATCGTGATAATACATATAATAGTTTAATAGTATTATACTATTATACTACGACGATGGAAACGCGAAGTTGGTACATAGTATAATACTTTATTATAATATTTCAGTATACTACCTATCAAAAATAAAGTAGGTCTCAAATTATATTTTTAACAATATATTTCATGATAGTGTACTTTTTTATTACAATTTCGATTCGTTCGAAGTTTTTTTTGTGGTATTTTGATATAACTGTATGTTTTTGATTTACATACATAGTTATTGTGATTTGATTATTGTAATGAAATTTGTATAAAACATTAAAAGGCTGTTTCCGAAACGAAATACTTATTTGTGGAGACTTACTTATTCAAATAAGTATCCTCGCGAGGTAACTTATTTGCTATCTCTTTCTTGCAAGAAAATCTAAATTATCTGTCAAAATTTGTCAAATATTTATGATCATGTAATTTTGGTGTTTATAATATATATATATATATACATATTTAATTTTTTGTAGAAAAATTATTTTATTTATTATTATTAGTTAACAGTATTTCTACTGAATATTTCTGCACATACATACATATATTCGCTCAGTTGCTATTATTGGTTTTAATCTATTTATCTACAGATCTTTTTGTCGTTCAACTATCTACAGCAGTTTCCACTTATTTATAGTTGATCATCATTCATCACTGTTCTAAATTCCAAAATAAAATTATTTTCCACATGATTTTAAAATATCCTGCCAATTATTTGAAAGTATAATTGTATATTTTAATTCCTGAAATGAATTAAAAATCAGTAAATTCTTGCCTACCGTTTTTTCATATAGGTTAACATAAATAATTTTGTGTTGTTTTGATATTACTGTCAAAATAAGTATGCTAAATCGATTCGGATGATTTTTCATACTTATTTAAGATGGCGGCAAATAAGTAAATAAGTTTCAAATAAGTATCGGTTTCGGAAACAGCCAAAGACAAATTTCAATATTCAAACATAATTATACAGCTTACTTCACACTACATATATAATGGAAACCCGACTATGAATGATAGTATAATAGTATAACACTATTATACTATTGACGATGGAAACCCGGTATAATATCTATCAAAAATAAAGTAGGTATCAAATTATATTTTTAACAATATATTTCATGACAGTGTACTTTTTTATTACAATTTCGATTTGTTCGAAGTTTTTTTTGTGGCATTTTGATATAACTATACGTTTTTAATTTACATAAATAGATATTGTGATTTTAATATTGTAATGAAATTTGTATAAAACATTAAAATACAAATTTCAATATTCAAACATAATTATACAGCTTACTTCACACTGTATGATGGAAACTGTTCTAAATATTTTTAGTTTGTAGCGCCGCCCTATACTCGTATATAATACTATGTTAAATAAATAGTGTGTCATGCACTTGCTTTTGTGTAATTGATCAGAAAGGACGTGTCTTTTATTTTTTCCTTAAATAAAATAATCCTTTCAATTGCACAGCCGATAATAATAATTTATCAACAGGTTATGGGCCCAGGGACGCTCAAGCAAGTTTAAAAGTAAAATAAGTTTTACATTAAAGCAAATAAAAAAAAAAGAAAATAGTGAATATTCGCATTGTTCGAGAACGTTCGTTTTGTTTTTTTTTTTTCTGTTGAGTCATTCAATCGAGTTGTGAAATTGTGTTTCGGACCAATAAACGTGTGTCGTTTTTGGAAATCAATAGTCAAAAATTGATTTAAACACAACGAAATTAATTATAGTTCTAAATTCCTGTGTCGATTTAAAACAAGAAAATTAATTAAAAATGTCGAATGATAGTGCGTGGAATGGAATTGAAAAACTCAAGGGTAGTGAAAATTATCATACGTGGCAATACACAATCAGAAACTTGTTAAAATTAAGTGATTATGAAAAGTGTATTGTGTCCGGTACTGGTGCAGAAACTGATGAATCTAAATTACGTCGGGCGAAGGCTAGAATTGAGTTGAGTGTTGATCCATCAGTATATGTTCACATAGAAAAATCAACAACAGCTGCTGAAACATGGACAAAATTACAAGAATTGTTTCAGGACAGAGGCTTATCGCGTCGTATTGGACTATTGAGGAAATTGGTGACGATTCGATTGGAAAGTAGTGACTCCATGAATCAATATATTTCTCAAATGTTTGAAACTGCAAATAAATTGAACGGTATCGGGTTTCCAGTTGATGATGAATGGCTCGGTAGTATTTTATTGGCCGGTTTGCCTAACGACTTTGCTCCAATGATTATGGGACTCGAAAGTAGTGGTACTAAGATTACGGCAGATCTTATTAAATCTAAATTACTTGATTCGGAGTATAACGCAAAATCAAACGGTAGTGGTTCGGCATTTTTTGGAAACGGTGGAAAAACGAACAATAATATAAAATGTTTTTCGTGTAATAAACGTGGTCATAAAGCAGACAAGTGTCCACAGAAATCCGGTTCCAAGAAAAACGGTAAAAATCCTAACAAGAACGGTAAAGACAATAAAATAGGTAATGCTACAGAAAAATCAGCATTCATTGTAACTGCCGAAACGAATATTAACACAGCGTATTACACCAAACACTGTCATGAGGACGAATGGTTTATTGACAGCGGGGCTTCTCAACATATGTCACCGTTTGAAACATTGTTTGCAGAATTAAAGTCAACGCCAATTAAGCAGATTTCGTCGGCAAGTTCGAATAAAATTGCAGTCAAAGGAGTCGATAATGTGCCGGTAGTAATTGGTGAACGTGAAATTGACTTTAAAGAAGTTTTGTGTGTCCCTGACTTGACTGCAAACCTATTGTCAGTGGCGCAAATTGTTAAAAACGGGAATACGGTCACGTTTAATCAATCAGGCTGTCATATTTACAACGAGAAGAAACAATTGGTCGCTGAAACCAAAGAAATAAATGGTGTATACAAGTTAAACGTTCAACGTTCGAAATGTTTTTCGACGATGGCTCAATCGAAGAGTGGTTTAATGTGGCATCGTAAATTAGGCCATATTAACTTCGCCGACATGTGTAAAATGAAAAACGGTCTCGTAAACGGTATATTTTTCAACGAACGAAATGAAATTGAAATAAAGGATTGCGAGGTTTGCAAGGAAGGAAAGCAAACGCGTCGACCATTTCCGATTAGCACAACGCGCTCCGATCATATATTGGATCTCATCCATTCTGACCTTAATGGACCCATGGAAAATCGTTCGATCGGAGGTGCTAAATATATCCTAACATTTATTGATGACTGCTCCAGAAAAATATATGTGTATTTTTTGAAAGAAAAATCCGAAGTGTTTAATCGTTTTGTTGAATTCAAAGCGATGGTTGAAAACGAAACAGGCAGAAAGCTGAAGGCTTTACGGTCAGACAATGGCACCGAATACATAAACAAATCGTTTGAAGAGTATTTCAAAAAACACGGAATAAAACATCAAAAATCCGTTGTATATACTCCAGAACAAAATGGTATTGCGGAACGAGCCAACCGCAAGTTAGTCGAGAAAGCTAAATGTATGTTATTTGATGCAAACTTAGACATATCATATTGGGCCGAAGCTGTCAATATGGCCGCATACATCTTAAATCGCTCTGCCAATGCAACTTTGGATAAAGTTACACCAGAAGAAGTTTGGTTTGGTAAGAAGGTCGAAATTGGTCATCTAGAATTGTTCGGAAGTAAAGTGATGGTCCACGTACCAAAACAAAAACGCCGTAAGTGGGACAAGAAGTCAAAGAAGATGGTCTTTGTTGGTTTCCAAGAAGGGGTTAAAGGTTATCGTTGCATTGATCCAGAGACAAAAGAAATTCAAATCAGTCGTGATGTTGTTTTTCTTTACGAAAATGGTTTCGAGAAGAGTGTTTCATGGAAAGATCCAGTTGCAGTCGATGAATCAGTTGTATCAGCTGAAGTGAGGGATAATGTTTTAACATTATCAAACAACGACGATAAAATCGTTACGAGTACTCCAACAAAAGCTTCAGGTCGGGATGATTCGTCAAAAAATGAAAATTTCAGCGATGATGATCCGACAATAAATGAGACTGAAACTACGTATGAGGATGCTAACGATACAACGTTTGTCCCAGACGACAATGTTGAAGCAGTTCAAAAATTACGACGATCCGAACGAGTACCGAAGCCGCGAAATTTTGATGGGTATGTTATGTATAAGGCCTATGGTTTTCTTGCTGTTGAAGAACCGTCTTCATATGATGAAGCAATTAAACATGAAGAAAATTCAAAGTGGAAGGCGGCTATGAGTGAAGAAATCAATTCCTTGGTGGAAAATGAAACCTGGCAGTTGGTTGAATTACCGGCAAAACGTAAACCAATAAAGTCTAAGTGGGTCTACAAAATCAAACGTGATGAATCCGGTAATCCTGTACGTTACAAAGCCAGATTAGTAGCCAAAGGTTGCTCTCAAATTTATGGAATTGATTATCAAGAAGTGTATTCACCGGTAGTTCGATATTCGTCAATTCGGTTCATTGTAGCGTTAGCAGTTAAAAATGGACTTAAAATTGAACAAATGGATGCTGTGACTGCATTTTTGCAGGGTGATTTAAACGAAGACATTTACATGGTCCAGCCAGAGGGTTTCACAGACGGTTCACAAAAGGTTTGCCATTTAAAGAGGGCTATATATGGTTTAAAACAAAGTGGACGAGTATGGAACATTAAACTAACGCAAATGCTGAAATCATACGGTTTGAAGAAGTCATCAAGTGACCCGTGTGTATTTTTCAAAAGTGATCTATCATTAATCATTACGATCTACGTCGACGATTTTTTAATATTTTGGAAAAATCAGGAAACTTTGAAGAGTTTGAAAGTGGCGTTGTGTAATGCATTTAAAATGAAAGACTTGGGTGTTGCGACGTCATGCATTGGTCTACATATCACACACATTGATGGGGGTATTGCTCTTGATCAAAAAGCCTATATATCAGAGGTGATCGAACGTTTTGGCATGAAACATGCAAATCCAAGTGCAACTCCGAGTGACACAAATCAAAAATTGTCAGTGTCAATGTGTCCGGTATCTGCTGAAGAAAAACAAGATGTTTCTGAGGTACCATATCAGTCATTAGTTGGCTGCTTATTGTTTATTGCTGGGGGCACAAGGCCTGACATTGCATTCGCAGTGAATGATGTGAGCCGATTCAACACTAATTTCGGTCGGCCTCACTGGGTTGCAGTAAAACGAATTCTTCGTTATTTAAAAGGAACGATGAACTATAAATTAAGGTTCAAGAAATCCAATGTCGACGATGAATTATTTGGTTATTGTGATGCTGATTGGGCATCTGACGTCGACAAAAGACGTTCATGTACTGGATATTTTAACCAAAGCTGTTAGTGGTCCCAAGACGAAACTGTGTTCGGTAAAAATGGGGTTAATAGAGATGCACTGAAAATTAAATGAAATGTATTTAAATTAAATTTAATATTTAAATGAGTGAGGGTGTTCTAAATATTTTTACTTTGTAGCGCCGCCCTATACTCGTATATAATACTATGTTAAATAAATAGTGTGTCATGCACTTGCTTTTGTGTAATTGATCAGAAAGGACGTGTCTTTTATTTTTTCCTTAAATAAAATAATCCTTTCAATTGCACAGCCGATAATAATAATTTATCAACAGAAACCCGACTATGAATGATAGTATAATACTATTATGATATTGACTTTGACGATAGAAACCCGGTATTATATTACTGTATATTTCTTAGTAAAGTTGAATACAGTGCATTAAAACTCAATGTTTGAAATGTTGAAAAGTGTGAAGTCGTAATTTCAAATTTACGTCTAGGTATAGCGAATTTCTGTAATGTTTAAATTCGACTTTTCATTTGACATTTGCGCTTTATACCATTAAAATAGTTCAGTGCCAACGGAATCTGTCAAGACCGTCCGAGATGTCAAAAATTTCAAGCTTAGTTTGTTTTGAAAACCTAAAAGTTTAGTAAAAATTATTTATTCTTAATTTAAATAAACATGCGTTCAAGAAGCAATAGTCGACGTAGATGTGTTTCGAGATCACCTAAACGACCAAGACACAGACGTTCAAGGAGTAGATCTAGATCACAAGAGTTTGATTCTCGAAGTCACCATTATAAAAGTAGACGGGGCAGTTCTAGCGTGAAATCATCGTATTCTAAACCGAGACGTGAAAGGAGATTAAGTAGATCACTATCAAGATCGGATAGTCGGGATAGAAGATATGTTAAAGAACGCGAAAGGATTCGTGAAAAGAAACGCGAACACTTTAAAGATAATGTGGAACAGTGGCCAAATGATATGTTTGAGCAGAACGGTAAAGACGGCCAGGCGTCTTTTAACTATCCGCCTCGTGGACATATGGTCCAGAAAAATCAACCACTCAAGAAAAGTGCTGAAGATCGGTTCATGGACAATAGACGATTGCAAAGACAAGCCATTGGTGAAGAAGGAGCTGAAGTTGTCTGGAATAAATCGCCTCCGAGACCAGAGTAAGTTAATAAATTATAATTTATTTTACGGTAATATTTTCTTATAATCATTGTAATTTTAGATCAAGTGCCGAGCGGGAAGATGCAGAAAGTAAAATTGAGAAAAAATCGAAGAAGGAAAAGAAAAAAAAATCTAAATCATTTAAAAAACATAAAAAAGAAAAGAAAAAGAAGAAAGAAAAGCGCAAGAAAAGCAAAAAGAAGTACTCGAGTTCGAGCAGCAGTTCTCAGTCGCAAACTGGTAGTGAAGCGGAAGAAGTTTGGGTTGAAAAATCGGCCGCCAAATCTGATTTCCCATCAGACTTTGTAAAACCATCCTCGTCCAAATCTAAATTAGAAAATGACGAAGACGAATCCGGAATTGTTGGCCCAACGCAACGAAACACTTCATCGCTTACGCAAAAAGATTTTGGACATGCCTTACTTCCTGGAGAAGGTGCAGCTATGGCCGCCTACATAGCCGAGGGCAAGCGTATTCCTCGAAGAGGTGAAATTGGTTTAACATCCGATGAAATTGCTAATTTTGAAGACGTTGGCTATGTTATGAGTGGAAGTCGGCATCGACGCATGGAGGCCGTACGCATTCGTAAAGAAAATCAAATTTACTCAGCAGATGAGAAACGCGCGCTCGCCATGTTCAGCAAGGAAGAACGGCACAAGCGCGAAACTAAAATACTTACTCAATTTAGAGAAATGGTTAATTCAAAATTGAAACAAGATAAATAATTGCATTCATTCATGTTTTAATTTAATAAATAAATAAGTAAAATAAATATCGCAATCCAAATTATAATATTTTACTCACCCCTGTATATTTATACCAATATCATTTTTGTATTCAGCAATCATACCTGTCGGCTGTCAGTGTCACGCTCATTACTCTGGTTCTGCATTGTTTTGTTGTAATTTGTAAATAAAACAAAATTTTCCATTATACTGTCGATTTTATTTTTAAAATTTTAAAATTTTTTCAATAAATTGAATTAACATTTATAATTAATAAATAATTTTATAAATATTAATGTATATTTTGTTATAACAAAAGAGTACGGAAATTTTAATTGGATTTTGTGGAGAAAGGTACAATACGCCTATCGGAGATATAGTACTTTGTTGGGAAAATCAATCTCGTAGTTCTGCATATTGGTATTATGGAAAATGAGTTTTTAATTTTTAATTATTCTATTAGTGAGAATAGAAGGTAAGCATTTCGTTTTAATAATTTAATAGTTTAAACCATTTGATATATTTGCATATTCCTGTGTTCCAGTGTTGATCTGACAGACCTCCCAAAGATTATGTCTTCATTAAATCTAAATGTACAAAATGCTGTCAATTACAATTTTATAGATGCTGATGCATCATCGCCCGGAACTGTTAGTGTTAGTTCAACAACATTAGATTACGAATCGTCCGATGGTTTTATAGCCACATCACCTGATTCATCCCAATCAACATCACAATCCGCATCATCCAGATTATCAGGCCGCGTTCGACGTTCTAGCTACCAAAATGCACTTCACAAAGTAAAACGTCGTGTTATTGCAAAACCGAAAAGAGTTTTAAATTATTCAAATGAAAATGATGTACGCAATTATTATTTAAATAATAAAACATTTAGTAAATATAAACAGTCACCGCTCGAGACGATATTCGAGGAAACTGCGGTCGATTCGGATAACGACGCCTTAGTTAATTTAAATAAGAATATTTCGCAATTAATTGGTAAACGCAAAATAAAACGTAGCATTGCTTTTACAGACTGTTTGAACGTACCACGTTCGATTATTGCTAATCGACGCAAGCGAATAAAACGTTTACTCGGCCGTAATATGAAATTAGAAAAATTGTCAATGGATGCATTCTTGAAGCATATAAAAACACTTGGATACGGTTGTGACAAATGCTCTTCTGGGAATAAGGACGGCGAACAACCAGCCAATGAGATTGAAAGTGATATTGAGTTTGTCACTGCTAATGAACGGTTATCGCTTGAGAATGAAACGAGTTTCTCAAAATCAAACGAAATTTAGCGATCAGTATTATCATTACAATATTTAAAATAATAATTTTTCTTGGATTAATTACATGATTTATTATTTTGTTTCTAAATTAATTTGTATCTGATAAAGTTGATAAATAAAGCTAGAATTCACAAGCGAAAATAGATACGCGTTTTTTGAAATTAAAATGTGTGTACTAATGTCGAACACTACTTAAATGGAATTCACCGAAAAAGCTTTGGTACTCATTATCATGTTAAGTTTTCACGCTTCAGACTCTCCGACCATTTTGTGATCGTTATCTAGGATTTATACGTATTAATAATAATAATAATTATAAAACTCCATAGGAGAGGTTTAGTAGTCAATTTAAATATCAAATATGTACTATTATAACTACATTATGTTTAAGGAATAAATATTGCTTATAATATGGGACTTAGGTGGAAGTACAGCAGTAATTGTTGTAATTGTCTTCATTTCCGAAAGCTGTATTTCATTCCAACATGAGTATAAGATATCGGGCCCTTGTTATAAACATCATACATTAAAAAAAAAATGACTAAAATATTTTTGACTACTATGCAACATTTTGAAGATTTACAAATGTTTTCAGTACATATTCGGAAATTCCATGATGTTCTAACGTACATCATAACCTCTAACGTTTGACTGGCTAAAACTTGAAGAGATATCGAACGAATTAAATCTTTAGTATCATCGATTATGTCTTCTGCCAGAGTGAGATAGAGCATAGCTCGGCCACTTTTCATTCCAGATATTATCCATAAGTAAATATTCGTATCGCATACCAATCGAATAAACTCTTTAAATCAATATGTCAAATACATCGACACGGATATTTTCAGTCTTTCTTCCAATCATGCTGCTCAATGCTGCGTTAATTCGTTGATCATTGCTCTATGGGATATATTTCGTTACTCGGCAGTATGATATACTCATATGATAAAACTTTTGATAGTTTTATATGTGTAGAGTGTAGTTTTGTTTTATATGGGTATTATTGGCGAAACTGAGGGTATTTCGACTTTACAGTATTTCAATTCACTGGGTCGAAAATTTTTTAACAACCAGTAAAAGTTAAGTTTTGTGGAGAGCTTAACCTTTCGTTTCCACGTAATTAGCGCCGGTGTTTTATAGGGCTCAATTTTATCATCGAAGACAGTCGATTTTAATTTAAATTTTTATCAACGTTTATTATTAACCATCCTTACCTTAATAATATATATTTGACCTTCCATGGACTATAACAGCCGCATCCAAAATCGAATCCTGTTCATTTATAATTTACTTATTGGCTCCTCAGGTTCGGTCTATTCTACAAAACTACTATGCATCATTACTTCGAACACATTTTTGAGCGTACCAATGCATTTTCTTTGTGATTTAACCCTAATTAATTTAAAAAAAAACTAAATATGAAATCTCAGATTAATGAGTGATTCCAAATCCCTCCCTAAAAATTATATCCTATATATAATCCACCGTGTATCCTATTATATAAATATATAATCCTTTGGTATAGCATCATGGACTTTGCTTAAGTGTATTACACTCATTGTGTTGTTGAACTATTTGTATATTCAATCATTATAGTTAGCTGCTCGGCATTGATAACCGAGGTTTTAAATAGTTTGCAAATTGAGTATAATTCGTCAGACCAGCAATTGATATCGTTATTTTTTACCTTTATTATTTATACTTTCACAAAGAAAGGCCATCGTATTCGTATGGCTAACTAATAGAGGATCGTTACAAATTTGATTAAGGAAGGCTTCAGTGAATGTGAATCGAATGTGGATCGATCCAGATTTGGAGAAGCAATATTATCAACTTTGACCAATGATATCACCCCGACCCGCCTTTATTATTATCGCGGTGCAATAAAAAATCCAACACAAGGGTCGCCAATCCCTATGGTCATACTATTTTGTATCCTAATAAAACTGAACAATGCACTTATTAGGCCGGGACAGAAATTTTACATATCGTACGACCATCTTTATGTGACCTAATTTTTCATACGTCTATATAAATGTTATTCACCTCATTCAAAATTTCATCGATCACCTTAATTATAATTCTGTTGACAAATCGAATAATCTCAATTTCATTTCCACACTAAAATAAAAACGAGACATCTTACAATATATAATTAATAAGAGGTGCAACCTATCTCCGCCTATTTTCTTCCTTCCAACAAGCACTATAATAAACGATTATCGTAATCAACCCGTATTGAGAAATAAATTTGTATACGTAGGTACTAGGTAGATTTTGTATAGGAATATAAGAAAACCAAAAAAAACGTCTTAAGAAGTACGATAAAGGACAATGACATATAGTAAAAAGGGATTTTATTTAATTCAGCAGGTATTATTTTATATAAGATTTCTCACACATAATTATAGTACATACGTTCAATTAGGATCATTTTCATTTTGTATGCAAAAACGTTACAGTGAATTTTGTGATAGAATAAAGAGCAAAACAAAAAAAAAGGGTTATGAAAGATCCTTTTATAAATATTATGTTCATTTCAAACCGAAAAAAAAATGAATATGTTGCTCATTTTAAATTTAAATTTTGAACAAGTAAAACGTACGTCTAAGTGGATCTAATATATTAAAAAAAAAATTGTTTTACTGGTTATACACAAGAATGTCGCAATTATCAACCACACCATCGTCATCATCAACGTCAACAGCATCATTACCATCGTCTCCATCAATGTCAAAAACAATTTTATATAAAAATTATGAAAATTTACGAAAAATTCGTAAACCATTAATGGAGAAAAAACGTCGTGCCAGAATAAATGATTCGCTAGAAGTTTTAAAAAAAATTCTATTAAAAAATAAAATTTCATCAAATTATAATGTGCGTACTGCAAAATTAGAAAAAGCTGATGTATTGGAGATGACCGTCGAATATATAAATGAGATGCATAAAAAAATTCATGGGCGAAATAAATCGGATGGGCTAGTAACATCGACATCGCCGGATGAGGAAAATTGTCGAATTTCCACCAGCACATTATGTTGTCAAAATTATTATCGAACCGAGAAATATAATAAAACAGAAATAAAATGTGAAAATAGTAATAATAAAGAAAATAATCATAATTTGACAACCAATAATAATAGTTGTAATAATAAATTCCTAAATAATTTTAACTTTATAAAACTTCAACAATCAGAGGAACATTGGCGACCATGGTGATTTTAGTTTTATAAATTTGTTAAGTTTTGTGTTTATTATTAAATATTTAATTAAGTTTCTATTTTAATATATTTAAATTATTATTGTCTTTATTTTGATATTATAAGAAAAAAAAAAATTGTAAACCAATTATAAAAATTTTAAAGTGTAATTTATTGAATTATTCGATTATTGGAATGATAAAGTTTAATTTTTTTTGAGTTGGTTGGTTCTATTTACTGAAAATGTTGTTCGAATCGCATATGCAAGTTAGGTAAGTACATATAATAAGTATTTTAATAACGGAAGGATGATTTTAAAGTTGAATAATTAACTTGAGATCATTAAATTTTCCCACGTTTAATTTAATACCGAACCCTAAGAAAAACAAATAACCATATGCATGCAATTTCCACTTTCTGCTGAAAAAAATCTGAAATTAAATTAAAAACAATTCACATGCAATATAACTAGAAATGTTGTTGTATACATTCAGAGAGAAAGTAAAATGCATTTCCTTAAAAAGTTTTATTTCTTATGTTCTTTCAAAAACATAAATATAATTAAAATGAGCATTCACAAAGAACAAAATTTCGTTAAAGCAACAAAATATACATACCGAACTCCTTTAAGATGTCATCACAACTACGTACATTACATTATATACATTACAATGAGAATAGACAATAGAATATTAAAATATTTTTCAGTTGAATTTCCTGTGTGAAAAATGAAAATTTTGTTGTGATTTAAATGTAGTATTATAACTATATAGTTTTAACGTTATTTTTTTTTTCGTAACTTCCGGTATCATATTTATCGAGTTTTTGAATATTATTATTGTGTGAGTATTTATTATTCATTCAAATCTTGATTATCTTGTTGTGAAAAAGGTTGATGAATTCTTTAAATTCTTCTATTGAAATGCACATATACATAAATAATTGAATGGGTTGACCTAAATTATGTATATGGATCTTTAATCGTGAGATCGAAAGTCGTTGGAATTTTACAGATGCTAGAATATATATGTACAAAATTAGTTTGTCGATAAATAACATTCGTTGATGAATGCCGATTGTGATCACTTATAGTCTATAAAAAATATCACTTTTGATTGAAGTGATTGGAGTTTTGTTTCACGCTTGCCATTTTTTCAAAGTATATAGGCACATATATGTAAGTTGAATATTTTAGTATTTCTATAATTAGAGATTTTAGAAATTATAATTTAAAGATTTTGAGTACATATTTAGATAAAATTTAGCCTGAATTATCAAAATTCAATAAAAATTCTCAAATTATGTGCGATCTTATAGTGAAACTTTAAAAATCATTAAACCATGATTTTTCGTAAATCATTCACTCCAACAATTCGTCATATTTGCATCTGTTTTTACAGTAGGCCCCTATTCTCAAACTAAGGGCCCGGACGCGACCATAAAGATGGTCGGGAGATAAAAAATTTGAGGTCTGTTAATTAATTTTTAATTACTTATTTATTATTGCGTATACTCATACAACTACCCATATCAATTGCACGAAATATACGAATTTTAGTACATGTTCGAATTTTGGAAATTCGCGAATTTAAATATTTAAAGTTCTTTTAAAAATGTCTGAACGTCTTAAATTTGTTGGCCTTGAAAAATTAATATAACAGTTCATGAAATTTGTAAAAATTAAAAATTATACATTTTTTAATAATTTAAAATTTGAAGTGGACAATTTTACAAATTTACCAATTTAATTTAAAAAAAAATAGAATTCTAATTGATGTTTAGATGCATTAATCATCCTACGGTTATAGAATATTTGAGCATGAACCTCAGAAAATTTCAAAGTATTAGTTTCTTTCTTAATAACCAAATTTTCAAATAAATTTCTTTATCCTAAATTCGTAACATCTATAAATAGATTTTTGCATACCCTCCCAATCCGAAATCGCATCAATTACTTTTGAATTTGAATTGTTTTGTATAATGACAATTATATTTAAATTTTTGAGATAAAGTTCAGAATTATCTAACTTCCTATTTGAAAATTAATAAATTTTATTCGTCTAAATTTTAAATTTTGATAATTGAACTTTAAAAACTGTAAATATGTAATGGAAGTATATGTGAGGTTAGAAAGTTTAAAGTATTTCTAAAGTTCCTGATCATTATTTCAGAATTCTAACGATTTTTAAAATTAAAACTAAAATTATGCTATCGATTTTTGGTTTTTATGATCAGATTTTACGTATAAAATTCAAAATTTTTAAATTTCAATTATAATTTTGACAATTATAAAACTTGAAATTTCAATAGAAATTTTGGAAATTACAAAAATCGTTTGGAATGTCCAATTCCATATAAGTGTTATAAGTATTATAATTCAAAATTTAAATTGTAATTCAACAGAAATTCAGAAAATTAATTTATAATCCCAAATATTAAATTTTGTCATACATAAGTATGTACATACATACATATGTAAGTATAGTTTGATAATTTACTTTAGAGTTCCCGTACATTATTAATTAATATTTTTTAAATTTTTATTACAGAGTTAATTTACTTCTTTAAAATGAACATTTGGATTCGAATAGGGTTGCAATAATAAATAGTTCGAAGAATCGTGGTTTTAGGCTATGTAATCTGAGTGTGTTGTTAGTTATCTTACCATTAACATTCTTAAATCTCAAGTTTTGTTGTAGGTATAGTATATATAAGAATGGAGACGATCAGGTTCAATTTAATCAAATGATAAATTATTATCTTAAATTTTTTTATTCAATTTTTTTTAAATATATTTTTTTGATGATAATTGTTCCATTGTTAAATCCTTGTAATTTTTTAATAACTTTTTTTGTTTATTTTGTTAATCAATAAGAACTAGTACTGCGATTATAGCACTTAGAAAAATCAGATGATTTTATTTGGTACATATTTCGGATTTTCCAACAAGAAAAAATGTATTATATAATTTTCCATATTTTTTGTTTTAAATATATATTTCTTTTTCTTATTAACAATAATAATTTATTGGTTTATTTGGTTTTGTTATAATTTAATTATTTTTCGTTTTTTATTTAATAAGTTTATTTGCTTGTTTTTTTATTTTTGTTAAATAAAGATTATAATATATAATTTATGTAATTTATAATTACAATTTTTATTTTATTTTTTATTAATGTTATTTAATTTATTTATAGTTTTTTTCGTTAACTCGTTGTTATTTTATTTTAGTTTAGATTAAAAATTAAAAATAAATTTATAAAATTTTTATTTTTTTTTTGGTTTTGTGAATAGTTTTTGGTTTTTAGGTGAGTTTAAATTAAATAACTAATTAATTAATTAATTAATTGTTTATATAAAATTGTTAAAGTGTCGTGTGTTTGTTTGTTTAGGGTAGTAGTTTTGTGATATTTGTGTGATGATTAAAATTTTTAATTTTATTATTTATCTATAATTATCCTTTTCCGGCTTAAATATTTAGTTGGATGGTTTTAATGGAAATTGGCAGTTATATATGTATATATATATATATGTATATATATATATATATATATATATATATATATATATATATATATATATATATATATATATATATATATATAAATTATGTATAAATATATACATGTAAGATTTGTTTAAATTAATATGAGAGGAAAACACATGTTTGTGATAATGGAAAAGGTTTTTAATGAGTCATTATGAGAGGTCATGCATATGTGATTCTGCCAATAAAATACATTCACCTACCACGTATATCTGTATATAAAACTAGAAAATAATTCATGCGCGATCCAAAACCGATTGATTCGCTGTCCATGTCATCATATAAAAAATGAACTAAACTTTATGCCGTCAAAATGGCAGTTAATTAACGTGGGTCTTTTATAAAATATTTTATCTATTTATATAAACAACATTTAACACGGAGTGCTGTTGGGTGTCCTAACAAAATACAAAATTTAAATTAACGTATAATAAGACGTCATCGGTTTGATTATTAATAATATAATAGTACAGAATATACATATATATATATATATATATATATATATATATATATATATATATATATATATATATATATATATATATATATATATGTATATACATACATATATAATTATAAATAATAAATATAAGTTTATTTTTGATTAATTTTAATTGAATTTGTTTTATTTACATTACTTTTTTCAATTTAAATTAATTAATATTTTATTTTTATAAATTAATAAATAGTTTCCGATTTTATAATGAACTAAAAATAAAATATATTTATAATTTAATTTTTATAAAAATATTTATATATATATATATATATATATATATATATATATATATATATATATATATATATATATATATATATATATATATATATATATATATAAATATATATAAATTATTTTTGTTGCTTATTTTTATTTAGTTGTTGTATTATTCAATTTGAAATCCTAAAATGATATTTTTAATTTTATTTATTTATTTATATTAACACATTGTATAGATGAATATTGATGATGTGGTCCACATATCACTATAGTGTGATATACCATCATGATCGAGTACAATCCGAGATAAATTTGCTTTCCGATAATAAATTCATTTTGCTTGTATTTATAAAAGTGATTTAATTAATATATATATATATATATATATATATATATATATATATATATATATATATATATATATATATATATATATATATATATATATATATATATATATATATATATATATATATATATATATATATATATATATATATATATATATATATATATATATATATATATATATATATATATATATGTATATATATATATATATATTAAATTTTTATTTTAATTTCCCAATTATTAATTTATTTATAAATATATTTATATTTTAAATGTTTATTTAATTTTTTGGTAAATACAGTAAAATTATAAAATAGGTTTTGTTATGTGAGGTTTTGCCGTAGTCGTTGCAATTTCTGACATTTTTATATCAATTGGTACCCGTGTGTCGTACAGCGTGGGCGCCTGTAAAATAATACCGGCTGAACCGACAACAACGGCTATTGTGAAAATCCATAAGAATAAACGATCTAACACCATTGCTACATATTTCCAATCTTCTTTTACCTGTAGAAGAGAAAATCAGAATATTTTTAGTAAAATAGTAAAATAATTTTTTTAAATTCTTTGACTTATTCTAAATTTATCTGATAACATTTTTTACTAGTTATTAATAACAAAATTATCATTTCTCAATGCTAGTCTGAGAAGTTGAACACCAGCAAAATTAAATGTATTTTAGACAATTATTTCAAAAGCTAGTTTATATTTTTAAGCATATCCACGAAAACGATATTTTTTATTTTTTAACTAAATAATTATGTTTTATGTTCCTACTTTCTTTTATGTATACACATGTAGTCACAAACGAGGAGGAAAAAAATCTCAATTACATAAAAATTTTCGTATAGTATAGAATATACACGAAAATAAAGGATTTTCCTCATCCCAATTCGTATATAAATAATACTATGTATATACATATAAGAATTAATTCTGTTTAATTAATCAAAATAGTGATTCTTAAAAATACTTTTTATGGTTTTTAGAAGCTTAAAGATTTTATGTATGTACATCTTTTATTAATGATATGGGGGTGTGATAGGAGATTTATGTATATATTGCATGGATTATAAAAGTTTTGCATAATGAGTTTTTGATAGTTATTTTGTACATATCCTCGTTACATATACAATATACATACCCTTGTACTCTCTTCTTCTTTTTTAGTATGATCGGCAATATATGTAACACCATCCATAGCTTTGTGTAACTCCGGACACTCATGCCATCGATGCCGTACATCATTTCCATTTGATTTACAATTACTACTTGATATTTTTTGATCTGTTATATTTTTATCTGTCGATATTGTTTTTTCTGTTGTACCCGATGCCATTTGCCCTGTATTCGATGTTATTGTACCTATACTTGTTGTACTCTTAACTGATATTAAATTTGACGTTTTACAAATACCATCAATATCATCTATATCACGATCATCATGCTGCAATGAATGTTGTTTAATAAGACGGCGCGGTGTTGTCGTTAACGATGAAATCGGTGGTAGCCCTATTATTGACTGTGATGATTTATGATGATCGTATAATTTATGGCCGCTTAATATTGGCGAATTTGTATGATTATGATGATTATCACTAGTTGAAGTGGTAAATGGTAATGGTATGTCATCCATTAAATCAATATTTTGTACTCTATGATGGGGTGATACTGTGGTTGATGATGGTTTTGAATTACCATGTAACCTACATTTACTTATACTTATACTTTCCAAATTTCTTTCATTTGTGTCTAATATATGGTGATCTAATATTAAACTTGGATCAAAATTCCCTAGGGCTATTGTTGGCGGAAGCGGCGGAATTTGATCTCTTAATTCTAGTCCATTACATGTCCGGATCATAAAACGTCGGGCAGCGGCACTAAATATATATATATAGAATAAACCAAATCTTAATTAAATTCTTCTTATATATATATATATATATATATATATATATATATATATATATATATATATATATATATATATATATATATATATATATATATATATATATATATATATATATATATATATATATATATATATATATACTTATTTATATATATATTAGCGCGTGTACTTACCTTGGTAATGGGTATAATGGTCGTCTCATAACTAAAAATTTTGGTAATTGATTTATAAACACGGTTCGTACCCATGGGGCCATTGTGTGGGTTTGTGGTGATCGAAAATGTACATTTAGTACAACAACTGTAACACAAATGCTGCAAACATTTAGAAGAATTTACAAAAAATTTCCAAATACATATGTGTACATATATACATATAGAAACCATAATAACATAATAAATTATAAAATATTTAAGATCGACATTTTCTTTTGCGCTGTCTTTTGTGTATGTGTCACGAAAGTTCTCTTGCAGAAGCATAAAATATTTAAATTAAATGGAATAAATTTAATTTACCAATAAATTAGATTCTTGTTTTGTTTTTCTTATTCTGCGTTCTGATAAAGAACGACAAGACATAAACTTATTGAACTTGAAATTTTCTTATGTAAGGCAGGAAATCGAAATTATTGGATATTTGTCCAGCTGCCTTAATATAATGACCCATGTATCACATCATTTTCAGTTTATTATATGATACGACCAAATATTTAAAACCGTTTTAATAATAGCAATAATATCGTATACATGTATACATATATATATATATCTATATACTATAGAAATAAAACAATGCGGATCTAAAAGATAATCATTTTCCAAAACGAAAACTCTGCTGCGGAAAAAGTAAAAGGAAAATTTATCTTAAAAACATAATAATGTTATTTTTTATTAATGTATGCCACGTTGATGTTGTTTGGGTATATAGTAGTGTATCAGTAATTCAGTTCATTTAATTACCCAGCGACGAGGAAATTTTCCAAAAAACCTACAAAAGCTCTTTGAAATTATGCACTTTCTACTGTAATTATTCACCACAATTTATTTTATATACAATTTTATTATCACCATTCAGGCTGTCGTGTCGATCTCCAAAATAAAAAAAATGAAAATCTACCTGTCGATAGTGAAAATTATATCTTCTTTATGTTTTTATTTTGTTCTGTTTTATTTTTTGTTGCTCACCATTATACTCGTATATATATATGTATCTTTTATATACATACTTTGATTTTATGCCATCACATTCCTCACACTCTATATACATATGTACATATAGTTGTATCGGAAAAATGTCTGTACATATTATGTGAAAATGAAATTCTATCGAATAAAAGTGAAAGAGAGAAATGAGGCATACAGAATGAATGAAACATTTGAAAGGTAATTTTTGTATCTTAATCAATTGGGAACAAAAATGATAAATAGAAAATTTTAGTGATTAGATATTGTTATTGGTATTATTACTACTATAAAATATTACTACTACTATGATTATGCTGTTGATGTAAAATGAGTTTATTAGAAACTAAATTATACTAAAAAAAATGTTCATCATATCGCTCGGGGTGTACCGGTGGTATACACACACATTACATAGGGATGAGAATTCAATTTACGAGTATATATCATGTAGACATCAGTATATAGTATATGTTATCTCCAAATTAAGTCATCTTTATAGTATACATTTATGTTTTGGTTTGTATGCTAGTATAGAATATTTTGTTGATGTAATTGGAGAATATGTTCATGTAAATCACATGTAATTTATTTATGATTCTAAATTTCATGTAGGAAATTTATGAAAATTAAATTTGGTGTGAGTGCAAAACGCAAGGGTATAATATTTTTTATAGATATACTGTAGTCAGACGAATATATATATATGAATATGGATACTTAGTATATGATTGTGACAATTTGATAACCTAATTAGATTTTTCTGTTAAATATGGATTCGATTTGTGTGTGGTGAGTGCGTTGCCCGTATATTCATATTTATTTATTTATGGGGAAATACATCAAAATGAAATACAAAGATAAAACATTTAATTTTAAACCATACAATTTTCGCATTATAGTGATTAAAATAAAAATAAAAGAATTTCAGGATGGAGCCAAATGATGCTTCAGTCTACATCTAAAACATGTTTTTACCTAATTTGCTTTAAAATCGATGGAACTAGTGAACAATTTGGTTGTATAAATATGTATGAAATTTATGTTGAATGAAATTTTAATTTAATTTTCCGTTAATACGCCGAGTACTGATGTAGAATTTGGCACCCCAACAAGCCGGATTCAACTTCCATACGTGCACGAAGCGAATTTTAGTCGTAAAAAATAAAATAAAAATATTATAACATATATAAAAATGAAACAATCAACTTATGGTGACTCTTTTTTGTATATGTATATGAACCCATATTTTATGTTTGCATTATATAAACTAAAACAGTCCAAAGCGCAATAAAATACAAAAATATACGAAACATTAAAAATTCAACATTTGATGATTTTGCATTGAAAATTAAATTTTATTTTGGATTTCATATAACAATTCTTTATATTATGTGTACATATATGTATGTACCTATATACGTTTTTCACACAACTTTTGTTGTGATTTCCCTATTTTTATTTTTGCGATTGTTTATATAAAAAAAATAATTATAATATAACTAGGAGGAAAGACATAGGAGGAAAGTGGTCATGAGTAATTAAATTTTTGGTTGCTCCAAGGATTCATATACAATTTTATTTTCTATACACATAGCTCATATACTATGTTGTTTATGATATATTTCATGCACCAATTTTCTTTCTGTGTAGATTGTGTAGCTATATTGTGTAGCACATGCAGAAAGGTAAGAAAATCAACTTCATTTTATAATCAAATAAACATCCGAGTTTTTTTAGTATTATTATGTATTTGTTTTGGTTTTTATCAGCTCGGAGGCATGACATTTGAATATAAAAAGAATTGTTTATTTTATTTATTATATGTGTATATAAAAGAAAATCAGTATACGGAGTTGGTTATAGAGCTTAGTTGACATGGAAATATGAGGGGACGGTTGGCCAACCTGTTTATTATAACTATACGATTTCATTTAAAATTAATTAAATATACTTCCCAAACACTAAAAGATATGTATGTATATTGTATACATATATATTTACTTAAATTGATTTTGAAAACAATTTTGCTTCTCACAAATTCAATTTTAAATTACTTTACATACATAGTCTTAAGCAAATTGATTATTTTTGTCTTGGTTGTACATATACATATACTTACATATACATATATGTATTTGGGTTTTATTGTTTTCTTATATTTTTTTATGTTGGTTAACTTGGTTTGTTCTTATATACAAGAGCATTATTATTTAAAAAAATAATTTTAACGTTAAAGCTTTCAAAAAGCGATTTGTATTCTTTCTGTTATACAATTGTATATGTAGATTGTACATATGTATATACAAATATATACTCGTACATTTATTTTTGACTTATTATTCTTTTCTCGTTAATTGAATATAATTTATAAGCAAAAAATTATGTACATAAATTTGTTTTGGTTTTCTAGCAATATGTATGTACATACATACATACATACATAAATACAATATATATGTACATACATATTATGTTTTGTGGAGTAAAGAGATTTGTTTTAATTTGCGGGGTGTTTGGGTTAATTAATGGGTTTTCTTGAGTTTGAAAGGTCGAATGAATGGATATTTTTTTTGTCGGTTGGAAAATTAGATAAGTTTACTAAAAAATAATTTGGGTTTGGAAAAGTTTTAAATGAAATATAATGGAGTCTATGATTTTGTGTTGGGAAAATATTTAATTTTCGTTATAATAATATTGTATGAGTCAATGGATTTTAAAGTGTTTGTAATTTACAATTAAATTTTTTTAATTTCGTCTTAATAAAATGATTGAGAATCGATATTTCGCATTTATCCAAATTTCCTGCGTTTACAAATTCAGTATTTAAATCGCACAACAATAAATGTTCAATTAATTATTTGAATCTATATATATACTTGTGCATTATACGTAATTACTGGAAATTTGTTGGTTGCCAATTATTGCTCTACAGAAATTTAATATAATAATATTAATAAGGTTGCCTAAACTCCGAATGACAAGAAGAATTTATTTTCAGGCACGGTTATCAACGAAGATGTTTAAAACGAATATTATTGTCGGCACAAACGTATCAAGAAGGAAATATCAAGTAGCTGAATCTGCAAGGCGTTTTTCATGCTCTGTATATTACTTTGTACGTACGTTATTTAATACTGACAACAATATACTTTCACAAGAGTACGTGGAAGAACTGGTGATCGTGAATCCGATAATACATTGAAATATCTGTATGTCTTAAAAGTAGTCTCTGGGTCTCTGCCAATGTTAAAATTCGAGGTTGTGATTGGACGATATCGATCATACCAGAGTTCTCACCTAGAATCTGTGCTGTTTAATATATTCATCAATTAAATAAGTTCTTTGTTTCAATACTGTGACTGCCAATTTTATGTGCGAATAATTACGAATAAGCTACACATTTAAATTTTAACAAGTGTAAGAGTATGGTAGAGTGTAAGAGGTCCATCAATTGAATTTTCATTTATTTATTTAATAGTGGCCATATCTAACATTCTACTTGGTTTCATTTGTTCTTTGTGGCAAAGGGTTTTTTTAATCCAAATTCCCCGGGGTAATTTGGAATATGTGTCGATTCTTAACGTGGTTGAAAAAAAGAATTTTTCAACCTATACCGACCGCTGTAAAATTGATAATTTGGATTCTTTGTCTGAAAGACGGAGAACTGCATCTTCAGTGTCCATTGGCGATATTCTAAATAGTAATGTTAATTTCTCTGAACTACTTGTAAAATGTTATTTGTCTACTTTCTTGCCGGCTATTTTAGCCGGTAGGTTAGGTTAGTTGGGTAAGGGTGGCCGTCCTAAAGGACAAGCATAGACACAAAATTTATCCGTAGCTATACCGCACAGTCAAGTTGCCTCCTCTTCACTCGTTGAACCATCCTGAGCTTACCAAGATCGTTTTAAGTCCCAGATATCGATCTTACTAAGATCCGTGAGGTCGTTCAAAGCGGAAGGTCCCATAAATTTTGTTCTGCTGTACGCTATACTAGGACAGGTGCAGAGCAGATGGAGCACACTTCCCTCCTTCTCCTCATCACCGCAGCTGTGGCAGAAATCATGGGCTGGGACACCCAGTCTACTCGTATGTATCCCAATGAGACAATGTCCCGTTATAGCTCCCACGACCATATACCAATATGGTGCCGTCGAAGCGATATCAGTTGGCCTGATCTGCGTATTGTGCCCTTGCGGGCCAGCTCATCTGCCTTTACATTCCCGGCGATATTGAAGTGCCCTGGCACAAACGTCTAACGGATGTTGGCCATCTCATTTAAAGAAGCCAGACAGTTCTAGGCTACCTTTGACGCCAGAGAGTATGATTGTAGAGTTTTCATAGCAGCCATGTTGTTCGTAAAAATGCGAATATCCTTATCGTAGATATTACGTTATACTTCAACCAGTCCATGACTTCCATTATCGTCGGGAAGACGAAAAGAGAGGTAGACCTCTAGGTCCTCACAGAATACCCCGCAGTCAACCCCTCTATCCCTTTTAGAGCCATCCGTGAAGAAGCTTAGCGCCTCATTGTCCATAACCGTTTCGTTCACCCAGTCCTCTCTGGTGGGAAACTCAGTTTGAAATCTCACCTCACCAGATGGCAAAGGGATAGCGTAGTTGGTAGCTTCCGGAATACCCCTGTTGCATAGGATAAATGAGTGGCCTATATTGTTACAGGTCCACATAGATATGGATTTGAGCCGAATGGCTGTGCAAGATGCAAGCTGCTCGGCCGCAATATCCAAGGGAGTAAGATGAAAAAGAATCTCCAGAGCTTGAGTAGGTGTGCTCCTGAGAGCTCCATACCCCATCTGTTTCCAATGACAATTTTGCAGGAGTAGAGCGCTATAGTAGCTTTCTTTACTCTCTCTAAGATGTTTGGTTTCCAGCTTAGCTTGCTGTCCAAAATTAGTCCGAGGTATTTCGCCCTATCCGTAAAGATCAAGCTCCGAGTACCATTTAATATTGCCGGGTCACACTGTGGAAGTCTGTGCTTCCTGGTAAAGAGGACCAGCTCCGTTTTTTGTGGGTTTGCGTTCAGCCCGCAATCGCGTGCTCACTCAGAGAGGTAGCCAAATGCGCACTGCATGCGCTCACATAGCGTACTAGGTAATTTACCGAAGACCAATAGCAACATCATCTGCGTGGGCAACCACCTTGGAGTCTTGCCCTTCCAGGTTTAGTAACAGGTCATTAATGACTAAGTTCCAAAGAAGGGGGATAAAACCTCACCTCACGAGTGACCCGTATACCCCCAGACACGCAAGGGCCGGAGTGATTGCTTCCGGTCTGACGTTGCTAAAGGCCCCCTCTATATCCAAGAAAGCTACCATTGAATATTCCTTGTATTCAAGTGATTTCTCGATCGGGCCTATAAGGGAGTGGAGAGCTGTTACCTATTAGCCGGTAATTAAAATCAAAGACACATTGAATGAATATTAAATTCAATGTGTTTGATTTTAATTAATCTAAATATCTTTTTAACAAATAAGTTAAGAAAAAACTGTAAATTTTTGGTCGTAGTCGTAAAAGGATTTAACTTGTTGATAAAATATAAATAAATAATTTAAAACTTGAATAAAATATCAAACACAGGAATTTTCCGTTGGAATTCTTTGGAATTGCAAAATTATACTCCAATATCAAACACTTTGCATTGCATTAACCATAACATGTATAAATGTAAATTTTTCGAAATAAGAAAATCCGAAAATCTAATTTTCTCAAATAAATAAATATATATATATATTTATATATTAAGAAAACATTGTAATGATAATTTCGTTTAATTTTCTTTTGTTGTTACTATCGCTGTTGTATTTAATTTTAAGCAAAAAAAACAATTTCATTAAATTTTCATTCAGTTTTCTGTATACTTCTTTGAGTTTCCCTTTTTCTTTTTTATTTTATTTTATTATATATTATTATAAAAAATATATATCTTTTTGGAAAAATAGTCGCACAACATAATAATATAACACAAGTACTCTATACACCGATACAACAGGGAGTGAAGCAGTGGAATAATATAAAATTGAAAAACAAAGATTTTCATTTTTGTACATTTCACAGGAGAGAAAAATGGTTTCACTACTGTATATACGTATATATATACTCAAGTAAATAATACATATATATACTTTCAATAAAAATCGATTTTCATCATATATAAAACAAAACAGTAGAATAAAAGATGAAAATTGTGTTACAATAAGATAAAAGATACTTTGTATATATATACATATGTACATATACTATATATATACCATCTAGATACAATAATTCTTCATCTTCACACGAACGGTGGATATAATATAATATAAGAAAATTCGTGAAAATCATTTTTATTTTTATTTATTTATTTTCCCAAGTAGGAAATTATGTTTTTATTTTGTTTTTACGATAGAGCTATCAAATTATAAGGATGATGACTTTTTTTTTATTATTAAGATTTTTTGTGTTAAATTATGCTCCATTTAAAGATGAATTAATCCCGGGAATCCCAGAAATAATAAATAATTTGTATAATGAAAAGGTGCCGCGTGGCTGTACAATTTTTATTTAATAATTTCCGATTTGGTTCGGAAGTTCTCAAAGAGTTCGTCAATACCATATACTGCATCCAACTTTTATATATAATACTATATCCGGAAATCAAATAACCAGATAATTTAAATTTCCTCTTTTATCTATATATGTGTATATATAATATAAAGATAAAACCATAGAAGGAATTTTCCTTTGAGTTGTGGGGAAATTATTATTTTTAATTTATGTTTATTTATATATATATAGCGATGAGAAAAATAATCTATTTGTATGCGAATTTGAAATTTAAAAATGAAATTGAATTTGATATCGATGTTTCCGGAATAGGTGGGAGGTAATCACGATATCTTTAGTACATTTTTATACTATACATTTACATAGTACATTAATACGTGCCGAAATTCTTCGAATAACAAGATAGTTATACCCTTAATACATAAATTATTTATCTATTTCTAAATACATGAAAAATGTTGTATTTCCTTTCAAGCAAACATATCCTTCCTGTCTTATCAGTCAAAAAAAATTGTTATAATTAAATCCATAAATTCATTTAAATGTTATTATACTAAACGCTAAACACTAGAGCTTCGAGCTGCGTCAAAAATGGGTACATGGAAATGGGAAACGATATAAATATCTTTCAAAACTACTGATTTTTTATATTGTCGTTTTAATGAAAAATTTCACCCAAATGACATGTAACGCAAATCGAGACGATGGACCACGAGCCTCTAGTGTAATTTAAAAATATACGTCTATATACATTTATATAAATGATTTATTTCTGAAATGTCATACAAAAAATATAGGTTGTTTGGTATTGAATTTGAACTTACCTGAACGTGTCTAATATCATTGTAAATAAAACAAATTTTCCTAATAGTGGTACCACCAATGATGTTGGTGGAATAATTTCTGCTAACAGCAAAAAGAACACAGTAAGTGATAGGAGAATTGATATACTTAACGATACCTGAAAAGAAATGTAAAAAATGATCTTTGTACGACATGTTAAATTTTCTGGAAATGGTGAAATGAATGTTCATAAAATTTGATTTATTGTCGTGTTTCGTGTACTCGTATTACAATCTAGGCTTGAAGGCATTGATTTTAATTCGTTTATATATATATTTATATATATATATATATATATATATATATATATATATATATATATATATATATATATTTATTTATATATATATATATATATATATATATATATATATATATATATATATATATATATATATATATTTTTTTTATATATATATATATATATATATATATATATATATATATATATATATATATATGTGTGTACTTGTCCATCAAACAGATTAGGATCATCTTGTGTAAGTATGTAGCAACACATGTTTGTTTATAAATTTATTTCCATATTACTATGTACAATATACATATACATATACGTATATTTTCTTGACAGTGATTAT
Source organism: Tipula unca (assembly GCA_951394425.1). Classification (NCBI taxonomy): domain Eukaryota; kingdom Metazoa; phylum Arthropoda; class Insecta; order Diptera; family Tipulidae; genus Tipula; species Tipula unca. The sequence goes on from OX596382.1 coordinate 900,969, forward strand.
ATTTGAAAAAGGAGTGGAAAACTCATAAAAAATTTGGTTAAGGTATAGCTAAGAAATGTTAATGATTCTGTAATTTCGTATGAATGTATATTTTGAAATTTAATTAAAACTAAGTGATTAATTTAATTATAATCTATTAACCCATTAGCACACAGCAGAGACACGATATATGATGACATTTGTCGAGTTAATGAATCCAACATAAACCAAGTTATTTCAAGTTTAGTTTGATTTCTCTGCGTAATTTTGAAAGATTCAACAACATATCTTGATCTTTCTTGATTTGCTGCAACGTGCCAATTATTTCTTCAATACCTACTAAATTGTCGATGATAGATTGATCTATACATTATCTCGCTTTAGTATTAGCTCGATATCAATTTTTAGTCGACCTTTCCAAGCACTCACCTAATAAAACACACACAAAATCATCTTGAATCAGTGCTTGACAATTTTTCGTATGCTTTACAATGAGTGCTTGGACATCATTCCATTTACCATAGTTTATAAATGCTAATAAACAATAAATATTATTCTTAACACTAATCGTTAAGCTCATACGCTTAAATTATTAACGTTTCATAATTATGGAGTTCGAATCCGGATTATGGCCGTTTTGGATTAAATAGTTTGGCTAAAACTATCTATGAACTACGGTTCATCTAGTATAACTTATTAGTAATAAGGTAAGTAATTTAAATCATAATTTTCTCTTTAGTAATTTCTCAATAATTCTCCTTAAATTAGCGAATGATTTATGCGACGCTTCATCCCTGTCTTAGAAACAATAGTAACGGAAGATAATTTTTGTATTACAACACAAATGAGTATTTTGTAATTGCGCTATTTTTAAATTTTCTTTTAATCTTTCTTTTCTTACGTCTGTTATATTCGAAGGGTTTAGCTGATCCAAACTGCAGTAATTTAATACTGCAAATTTATTATATTTTAGTTTTACCTCATTGTTTATCTATTTTTTATTAATATTACTGTATTGTTTAATTATTGTTATTGTTATTTTCCTTTACTACTATTGCTACTTAGTTTGCAGTGCCAAAAATCAATCTTTTTTATTAGTTTAATGTTACTTCGAGCCAATCATAATTTTTTCAACACATTTTTTTAAGCGCGCGACCATAATCCTTTTCCAATTAGCGGACGTCACACGTTTAATTCCAAATTTTTCAATAAAAATCTGTTAATAAATTCATACCACTCAAACCCTCTCGTAAGATGTTGTTATATTCGATTTAATCACAATTATGTTATCACAACCAATAATCATTATAATTACATTTCCACCACCACCATCAAACAGAACACAGTGGCAAATTATTTAAATGATATAAAAATATAAACATAAACATAGACAATATAATATTATTGCCACAAAAATGAAAATATAATTTCCATTTCATTTTCCCATTGAATTAAATATTATTTGTTTTGTCTATTTTTATTATCCCCAAACAACATTGGTTAAAGGTTTTCGTTTTTTTGGTAAGCGTATTTAATGTATTGTTTGTGCGCGCGCTAATCAAATGAAAATCTAATAAAACTGTTTTAATAACATGACACAATCATCATTATAGCCAATTTGTGATCAAGATGACTCATTCCACATCGGGCACTCGAGGGAAGGAAAGTGACTATAGCCAAATTTTGTGTCTGTGTATTTTATACTATTTGTACATATATTGTTAAGATTTAGCACGTGAATTGTGGAGGGTCTCTTTTATAAGCGTGCTCAAAATCCACCAAGATAAAATATTCAAGCGCATATACAACTCTTTTAAAATAAATAAATTTAAACATTTTATTATTTCGTTTCTTTCGAAATATGCGTATACGTGTGTATGTAAACATATCGAGAAATAAAAATTACATTACATATTCACCCTTGAACAACCCGTGTATTTCATATTCGCCGCCCTCATATTTTAAGATTAAATTCGTATATTCATAAAATATTTTTGTGTATTCCGTTTAATGTTATAAAATCTTCGAGTTATGTGTGTTTTGGTATTTTAACCCTATTCAAACCTACAATATTTATATGTACATAAATGTGTATATTACTAATCAATAATTTGTGTTATTTCTGTAATGATTATGTTCAATTTTTTGATTGTGCTTTTGAGTTTTGATTGAGCTTACACCCAAAAAACTTTGATATTTTATATGCTTTATAAATTTATAAAACAATAAAACTTATCACCACATTAATTATAACACTTTTGCACTTCTAATATTTAAACTATTTTTAAACCACCTTTCAAATACATGTTTTGAAAGTAATAAATTTACTTTTATTTTCTCTCGTTCAGTTTTTTCCTCAACACACTGTACATATAATACCAGCTCATGCCACCTTTGTATGTACATATCTGTCATTTTAGGTAACTTTAGTAAAACATATTTATTGGGAACACGTATAAGTTTAATTTTTCAACAGTTATGTACTTTTGAATATACATTTGTAAATATTTACGTATATATAGTCTGTACGTACGAGTCTTAAAGTTTAAAATAATTTTACCAAAAATACATTTTTAAAACTAAATTTAATCTTATTTCTTTCACCATCTGCTAAAATTAGTTAATTAATTTAGAAAAATTTTCCAGTCTATTGAAGGAAAGGAAAAGCACCAAAAATATGTTTCACTTGTTTAATGAAATACATTGATTAATTTTTTTAAAAATTCTTCCTTCACAGTTGATAAAATGATTTGGTACAGCAGTATAAGAAAATGAAATTTAGCTTGAATTGGAAAATTAAATTATGCCTATTGAGTGTGATAATTCAAATGAATCAATTGATTATGGTAATGATGATGGCGTTTTACCCGAACGAAGAGATAGACATATATATATATATATATATATATATATATATATATATATATATATATATATATACAAATATATATATATATATATATATATATATATATATATATATATATATATATATATATATATATATATATATATATATATATATATATATATATAGATATACATCCGTGTAATATTTCTTTTTTTCACAATTTCATTTAAGTTTTTTGTATGCGTCGTCTAATCAGTATAAATATGAAGACATTATGTGAAAAGTTTTGTGTTGAATGAACTCAAAATGTTTCAATAACATGGAAACTCATATAATTTGTGTAGCATTATGATGGAAAAATTATGAAGTGCTGTATATATATATATATATATATATATATATATATATATATATATATATATATATATATATATATATATATATGTATATATATATATATATATATATATATATATATATATATATATGAGTTATAAAAAGGGAAAATGAAGAAACCATAATTTTTTTTTTATGGCATATTTAATAATTTTTATGGATATAGAGATGCCTGTTTATGGTAAATTGAAATATAAAACATAAAAATTACTCAATTGGGTGCTTTTATATATGATAATTTTCTTGATTGCGGTACACGCACTAATTTTGTTTTTTATGTATGTCAGTTGATTTACATCGTGTAATTGGTTTAACCTCAGCATAATGTATAAAAAAGGTTTGAATATATAATTTAAAATTGTCACACACACACGCTTTTTAAGGTTGGTTTATATTTTATCGTAATATGTACATATATGGTGAAATCGTTTCAATCATTTATAAGTTAGCACATACATATATGTATAGGTGGGTTTTATGTTTAAAAATCATTCAGTAAAATCTCGATCATTAATGCCATTTGCTTTGGGCTACAGTGTGATATATTTAAATATTGGCGCTTTGCTCGATGTGTAATCAAATCTATTGTTAGTAATAAATTTCTCTCAAATTTATCACCCAAGAGAACTACAGTTTAATTTAGTTCATCATTGTTTATTAAAAAAGCTTCAACTAAAGCAATACCATCTATTTTAGTAAAGTATTGCTTCCGTAACAAATTTAGTCAATTATATTGTAGATAATCAAAATTCCCATTTTATCAAATTTTAATAATTGGTAATTTATATTTACTATTATCGCATAGTTTAAAGTCATAGTTAAAGGTTAATTTCTTGCAGCAGAAATGAAAAATTTAAATTGAAAAATAAACTTCCTATCATATATGTATACGCATATAGTACCTTGTACTCATATACTGTGTCCGATATATCATCACAGACTGGACCTTATAAACTCAGATTAATAGAGATTGGACTATTACTTTGGAATGGGACTACATACTAATCTTATGAATAGAAATTATTTTAGTAAACTTCCACTGATCAAAGTACGAAAAAGATATTCAAATAAAATTAAATATGTAATTAATATTTTGAGACTAAACGGAAAATTCAATACACCAATTTTAAACTGAACCTACCTGTCCAAGACCAGAAGATTATGATTACAAATTTTAATTATATATACATATATATTATAATAAATATGTTCAAATTCTGTTCAACGTCAACTTATACATTTTATAAATTATGCATTTGAATAGTGTTAGAATGATATTTGCAAAATTCATCTCTCCATATATTAATGAATTTATACTCTTCTTACTACGGTTCCGTAAACATTCAAATTTTATCTCGATATGGTTAAATCTTACTTAACTATAATGATTCAAATTTGCCTCAAATTTGACGAAACAGTTCGAACAGAATTATTGAATATTAAAATAATTTATGCTCATAAAACTAAAGGTTACATTCAATTTTCCCAATTTGTCCGGTTATTTTATTAATTTTTTCCAATAAAAATATGAATTTCCCAGTTTATTGTAGTTTAGTTTTCCCAATATATTAATCCACTATATTGTCCATTTATATATTTCTACTAATATAATTTTATTATTTCCAAAAAAAATCTTGAAGAACAAATTTTTTTTTTAATAGACTTGGTTTTCTTTTACTTTGCCCAAGTTTTTCTTGGTCTCGTGCTTATGTGCATATATAAAATAAAGAAAGTATCATTTGTAATTTTATGAGCGTAAGGTTTATCAAAACACAATATGATCGGCATGAGAGAAAATTGGTGCCAAAGAAAACATCATTTCATTTCATTTTATGTACAACAACAATCTATCACAATAAAATCGTATGAAAGTGAAATAAAATCAATTCATGCAATTTGTATTAAAGTATTTAAAGTTTATTGTATGTGATACGGGTACACATATGTATGTATTATGGGATACATTTATAGAATTGGTGAATATTTAAAATTATAAAAACGAAATTTTGTTGGTTGTTTTAAACTGTGTTCTACTGTCTATAGACAAATATATACATATACAACCTGTTATTTCAACGTTTTTATAGTTTTATGAAATGATTCGAAATATTTTGATATAAATGATTTATGAAAATTAAAAGCTCTTTACCGTGAAGATACAATGGATTTGTAATCACAAAATATGTTTACTGTCACTGAGCTTTTATGTATATTTTAGTATTGTTTGCACGATGAGTCTCGTTTAATTCAATTTATATGATACATGCTTTGTTATTAAGAGGATTATCATATAGGCATACATAATAATGTAGTAACTTTTTTTGTATATAAAAAAATTAATTAGCGAACAAAAAGTTCTAAATTTAAATAATTAGATTAATAATTTATGTATTACATCGTATTTTCTATGGTTTTATGTGTGAAGATTGTTTTTAAAGATTTTGATAGATTAAAATCTCAAGCCTTATACTACAAAAATATATTTAATATATTGCTTCGGTTGTTTCAAAAATCATCAATCGTAGTAAATTTTTATGAACATCATCGTTTTTAATTTAAGCAGTTTACTTACCTTTTCACCACTATCTGACGGTAAATAAAATACTAGTATTGTTAAAAAACTTATCCCCATACATGGGATAATTAAATTAACCGTGTAAAATAACGTTTTACGTCTCATTGTTATATTAAATGTTATATCTAAATATGGTTCATCACAACATGTGTAAAATTTTTCATTTCTGTAATAAAAAAGAAAAAAAAGAAAGAAAATCAAGCATAGAGAAAATGAATGGAAAAATGAATTTTAATAATAAGATTATTATTTTGTGTTGTTATTTTCATTTTAATTTATATTATATTATTAATATTGTCGGAAAAACTTTCAGCAAAAAATAAAAAAATAAAAATTCCAATTTTCGTTTAATTTTTATTTTTTCTACTTGTTTTGTGTTCTATGTATGCTTTTCTCATCATTATGATAAAAATGATAATTTAACACGTGATTGGATGAAAATATCTTCGTTCGTTTTATTTAATTGGGAAAACAATTTTTCCAACTTTTATTCTTTTTCATTTTGTGTATGTGTGTGGGTGTGTGTGTGTGCGTTTGGTTTGTAATGTATTATTTTTCCATGTATGTAAAGCTTTTTCTAGTTTAGTTTACTATTGTCTAAACTGACGATTCAGCCGTTATCTGTTTTGTGTTAATAAATAATGTGGGATTATTGTTTACGTTAAATGTTGATGTCAATCAGTAGCAGTATAGAATTCGATTTTCTTTTCTTACATACACATTATACATACATATGTGTATACCTAAAAATTATCTGATTATATAATATGAATTTTAATCACAAAAATAATTAAAATTTTTAGATTTTAAATATTTTCTATCATATAATATTATATTCATAATAAATAATTTATCTCAAATAAAATTTAAATTAAATTTTATAATTAAATTTATTATTATATATTTTGGATAGATTAATTTTATATAGTTTTTAAATTCGAAGTTATAATTATTGTTTTGGAAAATATTTGCATTTAATCCATATTATGCGGATAGTGTTGGGTGTGGGGAAATTTAGAAACGTATATATAAAATTGTACTTACCTAACAGCAGGAACTTCTAATATATCCCATTCAACTGAGGTATAAAATTCTGATAAATCAACGCCTACTTCAACAACATTTGTACCATTTAATTCATCGATATGCCTTAAATCCACCTAAAATTGTATTATGACATTTAAGTGATTATAAAAAATTTATAAATGATTTCTAATTTTATAAATTTTTAATTATACCGATTTGAAAATATAAATCATTAAATTTTGTATTTACGAAACCAAGTGCTCATTTATTTCTGTATCACGGTTTTCCTTTCAAATGTTGAATTTACAAATATATAGATAAAATTAACTGACTGGATTAAGTCATCCTAAATTTAATTATTGCTCACGAAATTTGAATACTTATTTCATTGAATTTTGTAATTAAATATGTAAATTTCGGTTTTTAAAATTTGATTTTAAAATACTTAAAATGTTTAAAATTGGATTCGAAATGAAATTTAATTTTGAGATCTGTTAAATTATGAATGAAAAAATAATATATAATTTGGATAAAAGGAATAATTCAATACAGTCATATGAAATGAAATTTCAGATAATTTTGCAAATTTTTGAATGAATTAATTAATTCATTTTTGAATAACTATTTGATTCTTGCTAGGCTTTAAGTAATAATTATAGAAGATTTCTTTGAAATTAGTCCTTAGCGGATTAAGAAAATAAATATGAAAATATTTATTCTGAATAATCGGCAATGTTTGTAATCTCTAAAGCAAAAAACAAATCTATCATTTAATATAGAAAAATGAAGAATATATACGAGTATAAATCATAATGTCCATTTCTATTGTCTAATAAATATGTTATTCGAAAAGAATATATTTATGTGTAGTTTAGAAATATGATTAATTATTTAACATGTTGCATGTAAAGATTTCATGTAAATACTATGCAAACTGAAAAAAAAATCGCGTTTACAGTTTCTCAACTATAATATGTACCTTTCTAAATCTAAACTCAGTAAACAACAACATGATCCCACATAAATTTATAAAACCGCACGAAAATAAAAGTTTAATCTCAAGTAAAAAGATAAGGGCAAAGCGGAAGATGCGAAAAAAACTTTCGTCTTATCTTTATCAATATAAATTTTGTGTTGAAGTAATATAGAGAAGAAAAGTAAAATACACACCACTAACGAGCTTCTTAAACGGTATTTTAATTAAGGATGAAGGCGTAAGATAGGCAAATACATCATATATCATTTAAACATATACTCATATATACATATATCGTTTCACCTGAAAATTCATTATCATGTATAGACAATAAATAGTCACGCTATATCAATTTACTTCTACTTATATGTATATATATTGTATTTCTTCAGGAACATTTATATATTCAGTTCGGTTTTTTGAACAGTTAGAAAAGCGGAAGGATGGGATAAAGATTCTCAGTTTAGCTCCTTTTTGTTTTGCTCTATATATATATATATATATCTATATATATATATATATATATATATATATATATATATATATATATATATATATATATATATATATATATATATATATATATATATATTAATATATTATATATATATATATATATATATATATATATATATATATATATATATATATATATATATATATATATAATATAATATATATATATGTTCTATGTATATATATATATATATATATATATATATATATATATATATATATATATATATATATATATATATATACAGATATTTAAATATAAGGAGTTATTATGGAATATCTACTGTACGTGATGAAAATTTTTAATGACACTATGCATGGTATCATCACCAGAATAATCTAAAATGTTGTGGAAAATATTTTAAATTTTTTTACACACTTAAATGTTACGACGCATGTCATTTGAGTGAGCTAGATTTCCAAACAATAATTTTTAACATACATATATCTCTCACGTACATGGTATGCACGATAAAAAATTATTAAATTCATTTTATTATAATTTTTCCAATTTATACTTCTAGTTTAATTGAAATTTCTTCTTGAATGCAATTTTATGTACTTTCGATTCGATTGTGTTACGACGAGTATATTTATGTGGGTTTAAATATTTATATAGGAAAATATTCTCTGGATAAAATGGAAGAAAAATGTAGGAAAAATAGAAAATGCCACAAATTTGTATTTAGATTTTGTGCTGTATATATTATTTAAAAATGTACATAAAAACTCGAACTATTTATAGGTATAGGTAGGATGTGAGTCGTTTGATGTGCAATTTAAATACTTGATGGTGATTGGGTTTAGAGAGTGCTTTAAATTTTAATTTTTTTGCTGTTTATTAGTTTATAAATAAAATAAAATTATTGGGAAAAACTTTTTAATTTTATATTTAAAAATTAAAGGAGATACGTATGTCAGTGTGTTAGAAATCGGAAGTATTTAAAAAATAAAAATAAAATTTAACAGTATAGAATTTATTTTTATATTCCTAATAAAACATTTTTTTGGTTTTAATGGAAATTTATGATTAATCGATAAATAATATTTTAAAGAAAATTTAATGGGAAGGAAATTAGTTTTTGTTGTTAAGTTTTGTTTATAAATATAGGTAAACATATTATTCGGTATGTCAGCATAATTGATGAAGTGTAAAATGAGTATGAGTCTATATATATAATTTAAGACTTGAATGAACATGAATCTTCCATTTATTATTTCGTTTAGATTTTTCGCGTATTTATCGCAGCATTCATTGTTCAAATTTGCATTTAATTTCGTAAATAAATAATTTTTCGTTTAAAGCCCACATATCTTAAAATGCGAGTTTTAGGTTGATTTGAGGGAGAAGCAGTATCCTTGTATTACATTTTTGAATTAAATAAAACAAAATTCTGAATTTGTGAATTTCCAACTTTCTCATATTTCACGAACGAAAATTTGAAAATACTTAAAAATTAAATTAAATGTTAAACTCAAATTTTGGAAAAATTTGTAAATTTTGGTAATAAAATTTGAGTTAATCGAATTTTAAACATTTTAAACCGAATGATATATAATTCCGAATTTTAAGTTTGAATTTTGGAAATTGCAAACATTTATATACGTTTTAATCTACTAGCATTAGAAAATTAAATTTAACGACATTCTGGACATTTATAAATACCTATACCATTTTCATAATTTAAATTAAATGTGTAAAATTTCAAACGATTTATAGTTAAATACATTAGTACATAATTTGAAAATTCGATTTTGGAGATTTTCGAATGCAAAATTCAAATTTCTTTATAAATTTTATTAACCATAAACCATCGATTTAATCATTTTGAATTTGAATATGTTAAATGTGGAATTAAATTAAAAAATTCTGAATTTAAAATATAATAAATGCACCACTCACACTTGCAGTTGCATATTGTTCAAATGTGTAATTTGCTAATTTGAATCCGATCTGGTAAAAAGTGTTCTCTAAAATTTGGGTTGCAATAATAGATAGTTTGCAAATCGTTTGGCTAGAACAATTTTTTTCTACAGAACTTTTAATGTATAAATCTTAAGTAAACTGTATAAAAGCGTGGGATGAAACATCTGTATAAATTAATTATTATTAAGACTTTAATTTTCCTTTGAAGAAAGACCTGGCGTAAATTCAAGGCGATAAAAATGAGGCGCTAATGGAATTAAATTTTATATAATGCACACGTTAGAATTTGGGTTTAAGAATTTTATTTGAATTTAAAAATTACAAACATGAACACTACAATTTCCCTAAACAATTCAGGATTTTGCTTCGATTTTTCAGTATTAAAGAAAACTATGTATTTTGTAGAACTCGACCTGTCGATTGTGATTTACCTGGTGGGCACCAGAGAAGTATTATGAAAATGATTTTTTTTATTCTATAACTTTCATTCAACAACATAGTATTTTATATTTTCAACATTTCTAATTCCCATAACATTGGGCGATAGTTCGCAAAACCAAAGAGAATGGACATCATTTAAAAACTAGACATGTCTCACATCAAACTTACAAAAAAATAAATAAATTTTCTATTCTGATGAAAACAAAACCAACAAAGAGTTGGGAAAAAAGGAAATAATGATCAAATCCTATTTAACCAACTGTATCCTTAAACAATAAAAAAAAAAATCATAAAACCATAAGAAAATGGATAAAGCGAAAAATTTCTTTTTCACTGAAATTCTCATGTGTATCATGAAATAATTTTTCGCCTTTTTGTTGTATTAGATTTTGTAGCAGGACATTAAATATGTACATATATATGTACATATGTTTATATTATATTAGAGTATAAAAAGCATAAAATCTACCTGGAATCCATCATATGTCCAACTACCAAATTTCATAACACATGTTTGTTCATCAAATGGAAAATATTCAACATCTATTTCGCACGATGATTTATATATAGCTGGAGGACGCCAATCAACTCTTCCTGTATAATTTAATGTTGCTTTAGTTGCTAGTGTTACTTCGAAATTACCATCAGCACTGTAATTAAATAATTATAATATATGTATTTATGAACAAATCGTCATTCAATCAGTATTAATATTTACTTATTATATAATACAATATCTGGCCGCCATATATGATCCGATGGGACGTGTAACATTTCAACGCCGCCATATTCTTTTGGTTCCCATTTTAGTTTATAATCATACCAAGTTTGTTCGACCCAAAGGTTGGTTGTCATGATTTGATTTTTTAAGTTCTGTAAAAGAAAAATTTATGTATCTATATGGAAATTGTATCGAATTTATAATGATTTCACTTGACCCAAATAATATTATCTATATGTATATACATGTGTGTATCCCAATTTTTATTTTTCAATATTTCCGTTCCTTTTCATAATACATATCAGGTTTTGTATATTTTTTATAAATAATTTATCACAAAATAAATCACAAACCAAATAAATGTTACAGCCCAAAAATCACTTCCCAAAAATAATCGCATTATGTGCCATATAATTTTATAAATATAGACTTTTTCATGAAAAATATATTGTAACCCAATTTTTCATATTTTTTAGATCTCTTCAAAGCGCTTCTTGACCCACACAAACATACACAGACATACAAAAAAAATGTTCTATATAATCACGGCTCAAAAACCATGTTATAACACAAGACAAATATTAAAAAAAGTTAAATGATCCGAAATAAAGTGAAAAACAAGACAATGAAACATGGAAAATTTTGTATTATTTGCAATATAAATATATGTATGTATATAAAACAATGAAAATGATAAGAAAATTCCTGGAAAGGTTCTTTTATATTATATATTATTGAGAGCTATATATTATAGCCTAAGAAACATGTTATAATTGAAAATTTCTTAAAATTTTGAGAATTTCAATTTTGAAGTTTTAGACAAATCATTTACAATAACTTTTGTATTTTCTTAAGTGAATTACTATATTTTCAATCGGCATTACTAGATATGTATTAAAGTAAACACGCATATATAGAGTAAAATGATAGTTCTATATTATTGACAGCATTATGATACTAAACAAAAATTTATATAAAACTATCACGTCTTACGATTATATACGTATATGAGCATTCTAACCACGAAAATTTACAACAAATTTATATTCCATTTTCATAATATCTACGAGTATATCATAATATTTTGAAGTGGTCAAAAGTGGTAATGGCAAATAATTTCTCGTTCCACATATATATATACCGGGTGTTTTTTTTAAACTGAGACGATCAAATATCTCGAAAAATAGCCACTCTACGGAAAAAATGTCCATAATCAAAATTTAATCATACCGCGGGGGAAATACATTAGTGCAAAAAAAAAAAGTCCCCCCACCCCCGCTTTGTAGGTGGGGCGGGGGTAACTTTTAAACTAAGATAGGAAGCCATATTTTTTATTGCAGATACGGATTCTACGACTAAAAGTACGTATGATTTGCATAAAATATTTTATTCGGTTCATGATAGATGGCGTTGTAATCGACGAAATTCAATTTTTTCAATTTCTTCTACTTAGAACACACGCATTCGATTCTGCAATACGTTTGAAATAAAAAACATCACGTTTTCATTGGAAATACTCGAAATTCGTCATCAAAACAATTTATTCAGTTTTGTAAATCACATTTAACGTTTGTGTTATTTCTTATCTTCATGTTTTTCGTAATTGCAAAATAAACGACAAAATACTTTAGAATGGAGCGTTTAACTGTGCCAGAGAAAATTGAAATGGTTTTGGTTTATGCAGAAGCTGGCAGAAATCTTGAAAATGCTGTTGCTATTTACGCTCAACGTTTTCCGGATAGGATTCGTTCACGTGCTTCATTTGGCCGTACTATCAAACAATTTATTACTGATGGAAATGTTCAACCGAAAAAGAGGACCCGTAGAGCAACAGTCACTGGAGAAAATAATGAAATTGCTGTATTGGCAGCAGTGGCTCATAATAAGTTTACACACAAAAACCAACAACACGTGAGAACATGATTGAGCGAATCAGAAATGCGTGTTCTGAAATTCAACCAGACACACTTCTCAGTTGTGTACAATCATTTGAAATGCGGATTAATAAGTGCATTGAAGTCGCAGGCCATCATTTTGAACACTTATTTTAGATTTACAAAACTGAATAAATTGTTTTGATGACGAATATCGAGTATTTCCAATGAAAATGTGATGTTTTTTATTTCAAACGTATTGCAGAATCGAATGCGTGTGTTCTAAGTAGAAGAAATTGAAAAAATTGAATTTCGTCGATTACAACGCCATCTATCATGAACCGAATAAAATATTTTATGCAAATCATACGTACTTTTAGTCGTAGAATCCGTATCTGCAATAAAAAATATGGCTTCCTACCTTAGTTTAAAAGTTACCCCCGCCCCACCTACAAAGCGGGGGTGGGGGGACTTTTTTTTTTGCACTAATGTATTTCCCCCGCGGTATGATTAAATTTTGATTATGGACATATTTTCCGTAGAGTGGCTATTTTTCGAGATATTTGATCGTCTCAGTTTAAAAAAAACACCCGGTATATATATATATATATATATATATATATATATATATATATATATATATATATATATAATATATATATATATATATATATATATATATATATATATATATAAATAAATATATATAACTATATATATATATATATATATATATATATATATATATATATATATACATATATATATATATATATATATATATATATATATATATATATATATATATATATATATATATATATACATATATATATATATATTGATTTATTGGGGAAGCCAATGAAAAATCATCTTCCGAAAAGCACCAATATACGCACACAACCGAAATATATAAATATAAAATATAACTACAATTTATTTTCTCGTTTATGTCCAACTATCGTAAAAATTAAACTAATTTTCCTGATTCCCATCATTAGTGCGTATATTCATAATTACGGTTACGATGTGTAGTGTGGCCCACAATTTATGTTTGTCGACAATTATTCAGAAACATGATATTGATGTACATAATTTGATTGAAATTCATACGAGTATATAGTTGTTATATAGTTAGTTGAATATTTCGATTTTTAATTCGTATATATGTATGTATATACTATATACTTATAATAGCTATAGATGTATATAGAACGCAGACATAAAAAACATAAATATGTATACAGTCTTCACTATTCCGGGACAAAAATACAAAAACTCAAGCTAAAACTTTATAATGGGGGTAATAAAATTATCACTATATTAATTATATATTTCGAAATGACAAAAAAAGCTTATGGTGATTTTATAGGTTTTTAATAGGATAAAAGTAGTAGTGTATTTAGTGATATAGTGAGGAGATACAGCCTACTAGAATATTTTTGGCAACATGTGTTTAATAAAACAAAATCATTATAAATTATATGGTTTTGTGTTTAAGATGCGGTTTGTGAAAACAATAAAATATTTTTTTTGTCCTCCTATGTATATTTGATACTATCTATAGTACCCAAAATATTTTAAAATTCAAAATTAAATATTTAGATAAATAAAAATCCAATAATCTCGTTACTCAACAAGTAACAACAAAAACAATCGTCCGACATTAGTATCATTTATTTTTTACAGTTCAATGCTTTTGATTCTATGTATGTGTAAATGGTGTCACCCATCTGTTCCCGAAAAATTCATTATTCGCATAAGAAACGAAAAGCTTCTTTTTTTTTTTCAAACGTTGATTTAAAATTGTAGGAAAATATAAAATCGAAATAAATAAAGCACAAAATAAACTTTTTCTTAAGATTTATCATTTTTATCTCAAATGTAAAATATTCGTTTCTTTTTTTTCTTTTATATGTATTGTTTTAAATATATGTATAACATAAACTTACTTATATCTGATAACTATTATCATTTTTAATGACCTTGTTGAACGTTAAACAAAAAAAGAACCAACAAAAAAAAAACATCGAAACTCAAAGTTGTTCATCTTAATCCCCTCTTCTATTTTATTATTTCTTATATATAGGTTTTATTGTGGGTGTGTGTGATGGGGTGGGGAGAGAGGTGATGAGGGGGAGAGGCATGGAAAAGGTCAAAACTTTTTCAATAATCAAAATAATATAAAACAAATAGAACGAATATAATATAATAATAATTTGAGAATAAGGAAAGTCAAAAGATCGATAACTTTAAGATGACTTTGTTCTTCATTAGTTTACGCAGTATATTCTAACTATTTTTAAATTGATTTCGTTTTTGCCTTACCAAAGCCATCTTAATCAATAGAACTTCCATGTTCAAAACAACCTTAAAGTGAAGTACAAAATTAGATAAAAAAATATTTTAGTTTAAATAATAAATATTTGAATGAATAGTAACTCGAAATTAAGTTTTTTTGAAATCAATTGAAACTATAAACATTCATTTTTACCTGACTTGAGCGACTTTTCAGTGGGGTTTGTATTAATAAATAAATAAAATAACATAGTTTATTTTTAATTAAAGCTCAAATGAAAATAGAATGCCAAATTGTAAAAAAGAGACATTATGTACATAATACTAATAGACAAAGTAATTTATTCCCATAAAACAAATAAACCAAAAAAAAGAAAACATCCATGAATTTTTAAAAAAATGGAGTGAAGGAAATACTAGTTTTCAGCTTCTGTTGGACTCCAGATCAATGAGTTCAAAACAAAATACATGCTCTCTAAATTTTACTAGTGGCCAGCCACTACACGTTTGAGGGAGTGAGAAGGTTCAAATATTTGGGCATGCTTATCACTCAAGATAACAGTGTGGGTGAGGATATTAAAGTGCGGCTGGCAGCCGTCAGTCGTCCTTTGTATGCTTTAAGGCCATAGGTAATCTAAATACCTGTCAAGTGCCGTGAAGCTGAAGCTATATAAAGCGTTGGTCAGGTCCGTTGTTATGTTGAGATATGAACGTTGGTCGCTGACAGATGAGTATACGAGAGATGGCTCCTTACATTTGAGAGAAGAATCATGCAGGTGTTTTAAGGCCCAAGACGCGAAGTAGATGGTACATACCGAGCTCTGTACAACGTCGAGATCAGAGATCTGATGATGATCCCCGATATTGTACATGAAGTAAGATCTGAGCGAGTACGCTGGCTCGATCACGTTCTGCGTGCTGATCCGGAACGAATTGTGCAGCGATCTTTGAAAGGAGAGCCACCATATGGTAGGTGCAGAGGTCATTGTAGGCGACGATAGCTCCACGGTGTAGAGAACGACTTGGTTTCTTCAGGTTATCTAAGACAGTATAAACAATAATATTGAGAAAAAGAGTAATGAACTGTTTAATACGTATGAAATGCAAAGAAAAACAAAGATCTCTCCTAATCCTAATTTGTTTATAAATTATGACCTTCAAAGCAACCATATCATTTTACCATTGAGTTGATCGAGTGATTAATTTTGCCATCATTATACCCAATTAATCTCCTAAATTTTTCTTTAATATAGAAATCATATTTTTGTACATATTTTTCCATACATATTTTACTTTAATAAATGCTTCGATTTTTAACTCTTATGAAAAGTAAAATCACTTTTTCCATTTATTAATGGTTGCTTTTAATATTAGTTGTGCAGCTATATTTAAAGTTAAAAGCTTAGATAAATTTAGGATTTTTTTATTAAAAATTACTAAAAACTATTGGTAAAAAGGAATAGGAGGAAAAAGAGGCAGCGGATTAAATGGTAGATAGTAAAATTTCCATCAGTCTTAAATAGGTGGATAGCCGACCACCATGAACTTAGGAGAAATTTAATAAATTAAAAATATAGAAATGTGGAGTAGGAATCATAAGGAAGGATCAATCAACAAAAGGGGCCCTAAGACCCGGGGGTATGCATATAACTTATAGGATAAATATTTAAAGCAATATACATGAATTAATAATAATATCAAAACCAAATAAACTGCTTAACTTCATTAAAACCATATGAGCAGATTTGGTGGCTTCTAACATTATCAAAAATATTTGAGTATCAAATATTTAAGGTAGCTCCATGACCGTTAAGTAAAATCATCATTTTAAGAGCCGTCGCTGGCTAGATTGTTAATAAGAAATTCTTGTTCTTTCAAGTTCATTTTAGGAATTTTTTTAGATATTCTTCGAATAGTAAAATTTCCATCAGTCTTAAATAGTGATATTAAATTTTAGATTTTAGCTCAGAAAAAAACACTTTGTCAAATATAACACGAATATCAGAAATTTCGAAATAAAGTTATCATGTTATTTGGAAAAGAGATAAATCACGCTTATCTTAATATGTTCTCATTACTCAAAGAATCAGGGTTGTTCTTTAATGGCAAATTTTCAAAAATTAACCACTTCGTTTTTGACAAATGCATATGGCAGATGGATTATCGATATTAATCATCAAATTTAATTTTCCGGTTTCTTTTTCTTTAATGATTTAATTCATAAAAATATCAATTTAAGAATATTTCCATTGGGTTTAATTCTCAAATTTTTTTGTGTAAAGTGAATTTTTTATTAAGTTACTTGTATTGAGCATACGAGGACTGGATCACTTTTGGTTATTAATGGGCCTTAAACCCATTTTAATAGGGCTAATTATCTAAGAGTTTTCGTAATTTTGTTTTCGATTTATGTTTTGTTTTTAGCCTTGTCGCAATAGGTATCGTTAACAAATATACAAATTTCAAAACATAAAATTAAAAATTTATTTCGAAATATGAAAAATAAATACGATTTCTCAACACAAGGCAGCCTACTCTAATATTATTAAATTTTCCCCAGTAATTAAAATTAAACGATAAGGATGTATTTTGATAAAGAAAAAATTTCGATTGAGTAAAGGTTTAATTTATAAAGATAAATTTTGATTTGAATAAAATAATTATAATATTTAACTGCAAATTTTACAATAAATAATAAAAATTATGTTTATGAAATTAATACTTACGACATCGATCAATTGTGATAATTTTAATTTAATTCGAACAGTTAATGCATCGGTTACATTTACTACTGGTCGTACTAATTTATTGTAGTTACTAAGTAGGTCATCATACAAACGTTTTGCATCCGGATTTCCCGTCGACACTAAAAATACACGAAAAATGTAACAAAACTTTATCAATCTCATAATTTTATTTTTAAAAGTGTCAGAGTTTTTTTTATCAGTAAAATAAAATTACTCAACTACAAAGAAGCA